>JAAGNO010007136.1:0-13824 GCA_033439905.1 Ceryle rudis
GAATTCCCCAACACTGGGCACTGTTAAGATTCAGCTGGACAGGGTGCTGGGCCCATCAAGGTTGGATCAGATGAGCCTTGAGGTTCCTTCCAACCTGGTATTCTGGTATTCTATGATTAAGAAAACACAGTCATCAGGAAGAGTATTTAATTCACAGCAATAGACAAACAGAGATCCATCAAGTACTAAATAGGCCATATATCTATTGCAGGGAAAAAAAATCAACCTGATCACTAATTTTCAGGCGTGTTATACTCCCTCGAGGATAATCCAATTATTTACTTCGGTATTTAAATTCTGCAGGAAGAAAAGAGGCAACATCTCCAACCACGTTTCTTGAGTGTCCAAACTCTACAAGTTGCTCAGGTACCTCTACATCTTTGTTTCTCCTTCCTAGTCCCTACAAACCTTCCTGCTGTGTTGTAAAAAAGGTTTCTGTGTTTTGCAGACAGGGAGAAGCTACGAGTCATAGGAGGAAAGGATGGATGCTCAGGCAGAGTGGAGATTTGGCACCAAGGTTCTTGGGGAACAGTCTGTGATGACTCCTGGGACATGGCAGATGCTAATGTTGTATGCAGGCAGCTGGGGTGTGGATCTGCTGTGTCTGCTCTGAGTGAAGCTGCCTTTGGGGAAGGAACTGGTCCCATCTGGTTGGAGAAGGTGCACTGTAAAGGAACAGAGCTGTCTCTTTGGGACTGTCCTGCCAAGTCCTTGTTTGGCAAAAACTGTGATCATAAAGAAGATGCTGCTGTGAATTGCTCCGGTTAGTGACTGGTACTTGGGTTCATTACAGAGATCTGGGAATGAGATGGATAAAGGACCATTACGTCAGCTGTACATCCCAGGGACTAGCCCCTTCATAATTTTGACTGCAGGAACCTCACAAATGATGTGATGACCCTCTCCCTATTTTTCACACTTGCCTCGTCCTTAACCTGTACTTGCTTTCCTTTCACAGGTATGACAGAAACAACAGCGTTACCCCCTAGAGCAGGTAAAGCATTCCTTCTTCCCCCTTTCTTTCTCCCACCAAATGAGTATTTAATGTCCTTGATACTGCAGAGCAGGTAAATCAGCAGCATACTCCAGCTCATCAGAAAGCATCTCCTGCAGCCTTTTGTAAAGGGGAGTCAGGTGGCACTATCCCCAGCTGCTGAATTCTAGCTCTTGAGCAGGACCCAGAACTGGGCAGCAGGTGATGTGCCTCACCCTGCTACCATGGGCACAGCAGGAGGCTGCAGATCCCTCTGGGTCACCTGATTCTCTCTACCTGCTCCTTCTTCATTTCCATTCAGACCCTTCCCGCCGCCCTGCAACAGACAGAAGAATTTCAATGCCTGTCATCCTCTGCATTATCCTGGGGGTTCTTCTCTGCCTGGTCCTTGCCATTCTTGCTGGACAGATCCGAAGTGCCAGGGCACAGCAGAAAGGTGGGTGCCTCAGGACTGGTATGCAATGCCTTCTGTTTAGTTGGCTGGGGAGGATGGGTGACTGAGATGAATGCCGTCTGCTGCCACACTGAGACTTTCATTTACTATCTGGCAGTGAAACAGCCCAGCAGTGCTTATCCTCAGCCAGCACATCTCAGTGACTTTCTGAGTAGCTAACTAGGCCAGGCAGACCCCTTTAGGTCACTTCTTTTCATGATCCCAGCCTGAGCATGAGCAGAGACTGTGTGAGTGATCATTGTCTTTTACTTTCAGGCTCCCACCTATCCTATGACCCTTTCTCGGAGGTCGTCTATGAAGAGATCGACTATAACCTGATGAGGGACAAGCAGGGTGTGACCAGCCTCTCAGGTCTGTGTGTCTTGCTCTTGTCAAGGGAAAATTCCTCCTGGTGGCCCAGATCCCAACCTGATACTTCACAGCTCCCAAATCTCCCGGGAAACTGAAAATTCCCAGATTTGAGGAGAAGGTTTTCCCACCCCCCTGGACTCTGTCAATTCCTCTCCTAGGGACAATTAATTTTGTGCTGTCCTCACTGCAGCCTTAGAGCACAGACGAGTATATAGTCAAACAAACCAACCACAAACGGCTCCTGTTGCAATTATTTAAAGCAGGAACAAATAAAGGAATTATTTGTATCCCACTCCCAGCAGCTGTGTCTCCGTAAACTTCCTCCTGTGACTTGTCCCTTCACCCCCAGAGGTGTTATGGGACCCCTTGGGGTTTTTGGCTATTCCCCTGTAAACCCTTTACCTTGCAGAAGTAATAGTGAGTGACTGCCCAAGAATCTGTTGGACATGGAGGGTATTACTGTAGCCTACTCTTTTCCTCATGACGCAGTTCTAGCAGCTAAGGAGAGTTTAATCTGATCTCCCACTCTCTCATTTGCCTAGATTCTTACAGAGAGAGGACAGAAAAAGCACAGTTTTATGGTGGGGATAGTGATGAAGAAAACAGTCCTGGAGCAACTGAAGGTAATGGAAAATGGGGATCCTACAAAGAAAGCGACCCAAAAATCAGGGTAGTTTTTAATTTCCAAAGCATTATCGGTGACTAAAACATTTTCTTGCTGCATTCAGGTCTACTGGTGGCTTTGATGTGAATCAAAAATTTCTCTAATTCTTGTGGTGGAAGAATGTTACACAATCTTGTCTACAAGCACCAGTCTTTTCTATGAGAAGTTGAAAACAAATGTTTGCTGGTAGTACTGCACTCTGCACAGGATCCAGTCGCACCAATGCAACAATTTGACAACTGCTTCTTCCAGATTTTTCAACTGTAACAGCCTGGAAACTGTTGCTTAGTTTGAGATAAATAGGGAGAATTAAGACAGAGGGGAAAAAAAAAAGAACACTGGCAGACAATGGGGCTTGATTAGGGAACTTTAATCTGAGTGATTTGAAGAAAATTCAGTTTGCCAGATGGGGGTGGTTTGGGTTATTTTTTAATTTGAAAAAGCTGAGGGAGAACAAGTGTTTGGAGAAGAACTGCATTTTCCTAGAGCTGATCAAGGAGCTCACTTAGCTGTTGCCTGGTTAAAGTAATGAAAAGACAAAGAAGCAGGAGCTATGCAGAGATAAACAAGGAGTATTTATCACCGTGCAATCACAAAATGCAATGGGGAATCTTGCTCTGAAATAAACCCTGCCACTACAGAGCCTCCTTCTCCAGATGTTCTTCCCCCTCCTGTCCCTTCTCCATGCTGATTTTCACTTCCTACTTGTTACAGCGATGTAGTGGTGCTGTACCATTTCTGTCTGGAATACCTGAGAGTCCTCCGAAGGATTCTGAAGGTATTATTGTTTATTAGCATCATGTCAGTATTACAGGCCCTTATTACTGGATCATCAGCTAATGCTTTCTCTAATGGAAGATCTTAATATCTGTACTGTTCCAGAGGACTCTCCACTGCCTGGAAGTACCCTGGAAGATGGTTATGATGATGCAACAAAAGCTCCTGGACCTGAAGATGCTTCTCTTTCTGAGGAGAGTGAACAGAAAATCACTGGAATCCCCGAAGAAAGCAACAGAAACAAGGAATCACAGAGAGGTGAGGCAAGAAGAACAGTGCTATTACCTCAAGGGTACCTCAAGGGGTCACCTGGGTTCTATCCCATCACCATCAGGAAGGAACACTACAAAAAGGGTAGGTTCTATTTTTTTTGTTCTTACAGCCATTCAGTAGCAAGTTTTCCACGACCTCTGCAGGCAATCTATACCCACACCATGTTTTCCTTACAGCTATAAGATTCTTGCCTGGGGTCTAACTTAAATGTTCGCTCCTGCAAACTGAAATTGTTACTTCTTACTACAATGACCATAGGGATAGAGCAGTTGCATCCATCTTTGTAGCAGCTTTTTAAGTACTTGAAGACTCAACATCTCTCCCCCCTCAGGTTCTGTTTTGTATTTTGTTTCTCTTTCTACCACAACCTAAATTAATCAACTTCCTACTTTGGTTGACTAGACCTCTGCTCATTCTGTATGTTTCCACTCAGGTTGGGTCAGTAGGTCCCTATCTTTAAAAAAAAAAAAGAAAGTATTTCACCACTAAAATGTTACAGTACTCCTGTACAGCATGGCACTAAGACCTTACTAGTGTCAGGCAGAGCAGAAGGACCACTTCATGTGTCTTACAGGATGGTCAAAACCATATGACAACATCTAAAGACTCACTCCAGTTTCTGACAATCAGACCTAAACACACACAGGTCCGCCACACACACACACCAACGCTACCAGTAGCTGGCCTCAGACACTCAGTCTATCCAGTAACTGGTCCTGGAAACCCTTGGCTTTCCAGTTACTTTGCATACCTGCATGCACACTAACACCCACACACGTGCACAATCCATCCCCTGAGCAGGGGGCTTCATCATTCAGTCTACCAAGTAACTAGCCCCTGGATTCCTCGATATCTCTCAGCTGCTGGTGTCTGAGCCCAACACACAGAGTCCCGCCCCAACTGGTGACACTAAAGAGTTCACCCCAGTCTCCCCAGTTGCTGGCAGCACAGAAGTACAACCTCTGACCCACGGTCCAGCTCTAGTTGCTGGCACTTAGACATCCACAGACACAAAAGAGAGAGAGCCCTATGAAAGGGGTTAAAAATGGAGTTTAGTAAGAAGACAGGACAGATGCTGCTGGTCAGATGCAGAGCATGGCCAGATACACATAGTAGCCAGGAGACCGTTTACATGCCACCAGCCCCTTTTAGACTGTTTTCTCATGTTTGTTCCTCCCCCAATTACACTGCTCTCCTCTGTGCTGTTGTTCCTCCCCCCCAAGCAGCCCGTAGTAAGTTGTCTCTAATCCTAAAAATGCTCTTCCTCGCTATTCCATAATAAATCTCGTACCTTTGTGGGCAAACACAGTTTAACCTCCGCTGGGCAAACACAGTTTAACCTCAGCTGGCAACTAAATACCACGCAGCTCCTCACCCGCTGCTCCCCCACGCACAAACACGCACCCTGTGGGATGGGAAGGAGAACGGGGAGAAAAAAAAAATGGTGAAACCCCGTGGGTTAAGGACAGTTTAGGAGAAGAGAGAGAAGAAAAGAGCAGTACCACCGATAATACTAATGAAATGATAGATAAAACGAGTAATACGAACCCCGAGGCCCTGCCGGTACCCAGGACACGCCGTCCCAGCTCCCGCTGCAAACACGCTCCCGCCCCGGCGCTCCCCTTATATAGCCGGCGTGACGTCAGACGGCATCGACCATCCCATTGGCTGGTTCGGTTGTTTATCCCGCCCGTGGCCCCTCCCAGCTGCTTGGGACCATTAACCCTATCCCAGCCGAAGCCAGGACGGGTCAGTAAGGTGGGTACATCCTCCTGACGGGTTCCAGGCACAGACAGTATCTCCCGGGAGAGCCCTGGCAGGAGCCAGGTCAGGGCACATCTGTGGGGTGGACGAGGCCAGATCACTAAATCTGCAGCGTGTCTGGTAACACTCGAAGCAGTAAAAGGGAGCTGGGTTATTTAGGGATTTTGAAGAATTGCCTTTATTAGCAGGGTTTCAAGCTGGAAGGTTTTCTGGGAACAGCCAGCTTGATCCTTGGCTATGTGTATGTGGAGCAGGAGGCAGGATGAGACAAGCATTTCTCAGGTCTTCCACAGGCACGCATATCTAAGGTTCTGGTGTCTGGAGAAGACAACTGGCAGCCCGTGCGGCCAGCTGCGCAGCCATGTAAAGGTAATACGTGCATATCTCTGTGTTCTTCCCTTCCCGTTTGCAGACTGGAATCCTGATGTGTCAGGAAACAGGACCTCGGAGGCTGAGAGACGTTCATCCCCTGCTCTTCAAGACGCAGGCTATGACGACATTGAAGAGCTGGGACACTAATAAGAGACTGCTGAGCTGTACTGACCACTTTTGGAAATACATCTCTGGTCATAAAATGGACTAATATGGGTACTAGTAGTGTTGTCCCAAATTTAGGTTCTTCACCTGGTGTGCAAAAATTGACAGACAGAGTCAAGATGTTTGTTTTATCCTAGTTCTGCAATAATTTGCAAAGCCAGCACACCCCTTCAGAGCAGTTGTAGGATTTTATACGGTTCACATCAAAGAAAGCTTGCACGGTATTTGTTCTTTGATCACCTTTTGGTGAGCTAAATGATGCCCTTTTGCGCACGCTCTGATTAACGGCTAGGTCATTATAGAAAGGTGGTCTGACGTTAGTGTGTTAGGTCTCCTGCCAGGGGTGTGATTTTTTTACCGTGTTAACTACTTTTGGGTTACTTTAGGTTACCCTCGGGCTGTGCCACTTCCCCCTTCTCCACCCCCCTGGTCAGCAGGTGAATTAGAATTTACCCAACCCTGTGTTATCTTATTGTGATGCTTTGAGAACTACAAATTTCCGTATCGTGATTCTTTCGACAACAGTAGAACCAGAGCAACCTGCATTTAGGATTAGTTTACCTAAGTTTGGTTTATTTGCAGATAAACTATTTCTTACTTCAAAGATATACAAGCGTGACCGTTAAGAAAATCCTTCTAACTTCCCTTTTCATGCCTCATTGCCAAGACCGCCTGAAGACTTTTTGCTTATTATCTATAAATATTTTAATTGTCTTTTTTTTTTTCTTTACTGCTGAGTTAATTTCTCAACTTATGATATGTTCTTATTAGATACAATTTAAAGATATCTTCTTAAATTTATGTTTCTCCTCCCAGATACATGGGACAGCTTTCAGGAGATTATTAGGAATGGAGACAGAACTGCAAGAAAATCTTCAAAGTTCTGTTTCATCTTTTGGGTATCCTTGCTTGTCACGCGGAATGTGACAACTAGAGTTAATCTTCTAGACAGTGCTTTGCGAGAAGAGAAACTCAGCAAGAGGTTATTCTTGTCCTCACTTAAGATGCTGGTCTGTCATGTGAATTATGTACAAGTGAATCACATTTGATTGGAGGGAAAAGCTGCACTTCACTTTTCTTCTTCTATACCACGATGACTTACTGTCTCCCAAAGCCTTACCAATTATACAGTAAAAGAAACTTTCATTTCTTTCCACTAATGGCAAGCGGTGGTCACACCTATAGGTGTCTCATGTTATTTCTTTTAATCATATAAAGGTAGATCAAAAAAGGTCTGCATGTTGGTGGAATAGAAAGTGTTGTCTTGGCCCCTAATTAAATTTCTTTCAGGTTTTGAAACAAAAGGCCTCCCTTCCATCCTGTCACCCCTCTTGGCCTCCATTTATCCCTCAGAATCTGAGACCAACCCTTCCAGTAGGCATTTCCTTTCCACCCAAGAAAGCTAATTAATTCAAGAATACAAAGGATTTTTACCTTTTTTTTTATGAACCCTATTCAGATCAACTAAGTATCTCGAAAGAAAAAGGTCTGAAAATTCAACATGGATAATGACTTTTTGAGAATTCGCCTAGAGCACGCCAGTGAAATGACGTGTCTACAAGAAATACCTGGGAGAGTCACTGTAATCCAGATGACACTCTCATTTGTCCATAAAAACCCCCAGTTGTTCTAGCTGTCGTGATACATCGGGAAACGTGAGTTTGTCCCACACAAGAGTAGACGCAGAGACGAACAGATCCTGTCCCGACCTCACTGATCTCACTACCAGGGCAGCCGTGCTCCCGGGAAAACATGCCGGACTGCTCTGCTGAGTCAGCTCCCGGCTTCCCTCCTCAGCAGCCTCCTCGCCTCCTGCCTCGCCATGGAGAAGGGCTCCGGCTCCCTCCCGGCTCCCTGCAAAGCCCCCGCTCCCGCCCCCACTCCTCCTCTTCCTCCCAAGCCGGGCTTCAGAGACGGCAAAGGGCACCTCGCAGCTGGGCCCGGGGCCTCAGCCTCGCCGGGCGGGCCGCGGCACAGGGAGAGGCAGAAGGGAGGAGGAGGAGGAGAAGAAGAGGTGTAGGAAGATGAGACAATGGGGGATGGTGTGATGACTTCTGCCCCTCCTCCCCAGTGGAAAAACAGTTCCCTTTACATCCTTCTCTTTCTGGGGAATCCACGGATGGTGCACAACTCACAGGAGCACTCTGGGACAGCCGAGCCGAGGAAGCTGTACTCGGGGTTGTCAGTGACAGTAAAAAAAAAAGCACTATCGGACGAGGACACAAAAGGGTCCCTTTTTAACTCTGCTGTAGAGTAAGATCTTTCCCCAAGCTCTCGATATCCAGGGGGGAAAGTGAGCATCAAGGTAATCCCCCACAATTTCCCATTCCCTTCAAGTGAAGACTAAGAAGATACCAAACCCACTAGCCTCTTGTATTTGAAGCTGATGTACATCAAGTGCCACAGCGATTTGCCTCTACATTTCCCTTATGAAACAGCTCACTGGCACTAACTTGTAAACTATTCTCTAGGGAAGCTCAAATTTTGAGGGATTAGAAACCCCTCAACCACATGTATTTTCATTCACTCATCAAAAGATCATCATTCCTGAAAAAAACTGAAAAACGTGGTCTGCCATTGCAAGAGTAGGCATATACTTGTGTTATTAAATAAGAACACAGCTCTTCCAGACACATTTATTTTTTTTTTTCCCCTGCGATTCCCAATATCATTCCACAGGATGATGTAATGTTTCGAGACCTATAAACGCAGCAGCTACAACCTTACACCAAGTGTCAGCCTCACACAGTGTTCGTTCTAACTCGTGAAGGGGACAGTAGGAAACACAGAGCAAGAGACAGGATTTGACAGGGGAGCCCGAGAGCTGTGACAAGACGCAAAGGAAGAGTGAAAGCAGAATGCTGAAAGACCAGACAGAAAATATGAACTAGCTGACGCAGATGGGCAAAAATACAAATAGAGAAGCTAGCAGCTACATCAAAGTTTCAGGGATGAGTGCAGCAATTTAATCCTAATGCTTCCTTTAAATTTTACTCATGAAAGACCTAAATAGAAATTACTGGGGCTTCAAGGGACTATGGATGGGAAAAGAGACTGTAAAGAGGAAGAAATCAACCAAGGTAGGCGACAACTTTGACTGGACAAAGAAAAGACCCACTTGCTGTGCTTAGGAACTTGCATGGAGGCCACATGTTTTCTTCTTGTCTACTTTGTGTGTGTGTGTGTGTGTGTGTGTGTGTGTTTTTTCCCCCCAGCAGATCTGATGCTGGAGTATGAGCTAACTCATATAGAACACCTCCTCGCCACAACCAAAATGCTTCCTAGCCAGGTCCAGGACAATGAGTACAGCAGCTGCCCTCCGCACGAGCAGTTCTTACTCATTCACCTGAATCTCCGAGCAGAGACGTGACTGGGCCAAGGCAAAGAGCCAAGCTTGCCACTTCTGCTGCATCCAGGAAAGAGGAAGAGACATTATTTTCTGCTTTTAGAGAAGGCTGCCAGCAGTAACTGCTGCCCTCCCCCATCCCAGGGTCATTAGCAGCAGCAATAGCAAGCCTGGCCATGGCGAAAGCAAAGTATACAGAGAGGCCCAGGTCTTTCTGCCATTCTTTGGCAGCTTGCCACTACCGACAAGAGCCAACTTGGTTCACATACTAAACCACACTGGTCTCAGCTTTCATTTAACTGTCTCACAGCTTTACCTAGCCTCCCGTGCAACTCCAGTTATGTACAAAGCCCTCAAGACACACAAGTAAAGCAGCAAACAATTTTTAAATACCCTAATTACTGTTCTAATTAGCCTCCTTTAGCAATAATCATATAAATAAATCTGTTCTACACATAAGCAAATCACAGCCCCCCCCTTTCCCCTTACTGTTCCTTAACTTATAATCAAGCCAACAATTGTTCCTATTTCCACAGCTGATGCAACAATATAACCCAATATAAGCCTTTAGTCGTACCAAGTAGATTCAGTTCCTATTGATACTTCCATTCTTACATGACTACTTCTGTGTACTTACAGTCTCACGTTGGAACCCACCTATAGCTGCGTAGATCATTATGCATTTCATAGTTATTGGGTGGTTTAGGGACTGGCACACAAGTTTCTGCTCTTTCAGGTATCCTCGTAGGTATGTTAATATATGTATTACAGCAATTGATGTCTATAGCTTTTGCTGGGTATTTTTCCAGGTTTTGTTAAATATTTTAGCATTTTATCTTGCTCACATAGGAAAAGTCTGTATTAGCTCTAACACAGAAACTGATCTTCACGGTCTTATGAATTATTTGAGTCATTGTAAGAATATCAGAAGCTTCACTGAAGCTGAAGCTGCGCAGTACCGCATAAACGCAGCAGCAGATCGTTCAACAGCAAACTCTTCAGGGCAGAAACTGTATTTTTTAATGTTTTACCTACAGTATTACACTCTGTCATCACGAACTCATAGATGCACCCACAGACAGAAACATGCATGTTTTCACATCAGCTTTTTCCATGCACACAGCTTCTAAATATAGTACCGAGTGTGCACAGACAGCACCTCCCACTGCCCACTTTGACTCATCATTTTATGTCAATGGTTCAGGGTGAGATTCCTCTGAGTCTGGACAGACCCTCTTCATACCCCTCCATCTCTTCATTTGTCTCCTTTCCTACACTCTCCCCACCTCCACTCTTCCCCTCTCTCTCTCTCCAGCTGCTTCTCCGCACAATGCAGTATAGCACAATGTCTTTTAAAAAGCATACAGCCACTTTCCCTGATGAGGCTGAAACTGCCCCAAGGTCCATCTGTTACACAACGCCACGCAAGCAGCAGAGAAGATCTGGATCAACTCTCCCCCAGCTATCTTTGCTCCATTCCTTCTAGAAGCAAAACACATTTAATTGGCATTGCAGACAAGAATAAAAGCAGCTAAGCTGTTCATCCCCTACCTGAGTAAGGATCTCTCATCCCCAGCTGGTAAGCGGATGGAGACAGGGAACCCAGCTGCTCTCCTTTCCTCGCACTATCAATTATTCACGTAGGTTACAGTGTCCTCCCTCTTCCTCCCTCCCTTTCTCTTCCGCTGCCCCCACCTGCAGATGAATGGAGAGCGAGCAGGTCGGTACTGTCAGACTTGAAACTAGAGATCATTGTCGATTGAACAGCCAGCCTGTGGAGCAGCTGTGCTATTGAGCAGAGAAGATTGGTTCTAGGGGAAGGAGCCAGACTGGCAGCTCCATAGGTGGAACACCCTCCTGTACACCCACATCCTGCTCCCTGCACTTCTAATCCTAAACCTGTGGGGATGACCTTTAAAAATGAGAGGATTGTGGGTTTGTTTGCTGGGGTTTTTTTCTGTGTTTTTGTGTGTGTGTGTGTGTGTTTTGTTTGGGTTTGTTTTGTTTGTGATGTTTGGTGTTTTGTTGTTTTTCCTGCAGAAAAGCACATTTCCTTTAGTCCTCTCAAGTAGAACAACAGTTATTTGATGACGGTGAACTGGGGCTTGTAGATTCATGCGTATAGATCAGAACAGGAAGGGAAAGTAGCAGACTGGAAAAATCTGGAAAATGCTTACTTAGTGCTGACTTAGACCCATAGCAAAGGCACTGGAAGAGGATAATCTGAAGGGACAGGATGACACGGTACTTTCTGCAAATGCTTTGAGTAATCATGAGTCATGAGACTGCCCTGTGGATTGGAATTACTGTTCAGTCGCAATTTTTGTAAATAATTAAAGAATTTCCCATGGGGTACCAGTCTCAGACAACGGTAAAGTGAGTTCTGGCAGGCCTAGGTGAAGGAGTTTAGAGCGTTTTGCCTTTGTAGAGGGCTACTACCTACAACTGGATGAGTGCTTTAGATCTGTCTCAGAGCAAAATTAGGTTTAGTTCCCAGGCCAAATTAACCACCCTGTTTTGCACTGGAGTAACTCAGCCTAATTCTGGTCTCATCAGTCTGATGGGGGGACCTCCTACTAGGTCATCTCAAACACCACAGTGATTTCTTCTGTTAATTCTTCCCCTGACCATGGCCATGGCCATGGCAGAGGCACCACAGAGACAAAGAAGCAGCATATTAGGGTGCTCAAACAGTAGGTCATCATTGGTTTTTTCTGCCCCATTTAACTTTTCCCATATTTTAAAAAATATATCTGCTGGAATTTTACCAGAAGTAATGAAGAATTTCCTGAAATTACATTAAAAATTAAGTGTCGGATAAAAATTGTTGGTATTGCAACCTCAGTTGTGAGTAGGACTCCTGAAGACTGGCAACTCTTTTTTGAAGGCGCTGTGAAGGGTTCTTCAGTCTGGGGAAGAGAAGGCTCCGGGGAGACCTTATTGTGGCCTCCCAGTATCTTAAGGGGGCTACAGGAAAGCTGGGGAGGGACTTTTTAGGCTGTCGGGCAGTGATAGGACTGGAGGGAATGGATTCAAACTAGAGATAGGTCGATTCAGGTCAGACATTAGGAAGAATTTCTTCACCATGAGGGTGGTGAGACACTGAACAGGTTGCCCAGAGAGGTGGTGGAAGCCCCATCCCTGGAAGTTTTTCAGGCCAAGCTGGATGGGGCTCTGAGCAACCTGCTCCAGTGGGAGGTGTCCCTGCCGGTGGCAGGGGGGTTGGAAGGAGATGATCTTTAAGGTCCCTTCCAACCCTGACGGTTCTATGATCGTTTCTAAGTACAACTGGTTTTAACTATGTTCTTGTTTTCAAAACTTCATAGCTCAAGCTTTGTCAAGTTTTTCTTCACAATTACGCAGGCTGGAAATGCTTTACTTGAAGTCAGCACCTTTTTATTTTCACAAGAGTATGGGAACCAACAAGTTTTATAGATGGAACAATAACAAATTTCCCGTGGATTTGTTTTGTGTAGTCATTCCAGGTCTAAGAATTCTGACTGAATCTGCTGGAGCACTTACAAGACTCTTGTGCTGAATCTTTGATGAGGTTCACTTCGCAACCTTTCCCTCTTTTGGGACATTTATGGGAAACTTTTTTCCTGGTTCACTGTTTTAATTTAATCCTCTGAGATAACAGAACAAATTCGATTTGAGATAATTATCAAAGATATATCAAAGAGATAGCGATCAAATTATCAAAATATAATTCAGAGAAAATTAACTGATGATCTTTGAGACCTCATTCCTCTAATTTTGGTAGAGGATAAGTGTTCCAAAGGTTACTAAGGGATAACGGTGGACAGACACACCCATTAAGACTGTCTGAAATATGTTGTGTATCCAGAAAAATAGACTGAGAACAAAGTATGGTGAAACACAATAAAAGTAAGAAAATTGGCATTGTAAATATTAGAAAACCAGTCATGTTTGGCTTTTCAGTAAGCGGCAGATATTGATACCTGTATGTCAACCTACAGCTATAGGAGCATGAGGTGATGCATTTTATTCTGAATATTATACTCGACTTACTGTGTGACTATTCTGGTATCTTACGGTTTTAAATGAGTATTATTAAATAATTAATTTCATTAAATGAAGAAAATTATAACATCCTGCCATTTCTACAAGACTTTAAATCACCCTGAGATTATGAACTGACTGGGTCTTCACATTTGTCTCTAAAGAATCTCGAAGAATTTTTTTTCTATGTAAATACTAACACATTTCCTTGCCACCTTTATTTGAAGATCTCACAATATCCTGTTGATATTGGTTCCCATTATTACCACTATTCTACATACGGATAAACTGGCACAGACAGACCAACTTTCACTGTCACTGAGGGCTAGGAAAAGGAAACAGAGCTTGGAGTCCATCAGCACAGTTGCATAAATATCCTGAGACACCTGCAAAGCACACTGACACCAGGACAGCCCAACTCAGATCAGATAATCTGGGTGACATCCCGAATGCTGCTGCTGGTACAATGAAGGGGACTGGGTTAAGTTCTCACTATCAATACAGGCTGGGGAATGAGGTAATAGAGAGCAGCCCTGTGGAAAATGACTTGGGGGTGCTGGTGGTCATGAGCCAACAATGTGAACTTGCAGCCCAAAAGGCCAATCACAACCTGGGCTGTATTAAAAGAAGCGTGGCCAGCA
>JAAGNO010007138.1:0-17563 GCA_033439905.1 Ceryle rudis
TTATTGTTAATATCAAAGACAAATAGCCATGAAGTAGTGAAATTCTGTATAAAGTTTAAAAACAAGAAAATAAGTAGAAAACAAAAGGAATAGAATGCAAGGTGAAAATAGATTTTTATTCTTTTAGGCAAACATCAGTAAAGAGTCAATATAAATATACTTTGAATATTATTCAAAGTGAGAATATGACCATCAAGCGTGTATAGAAGTTCTTCAGTTAGACCAAAATTTCATTCTAAGCCTTCTCTGTTTGTTTTATAGCTTTTTTTTCCTAATGATGGTTAAAAACAGTCTGAAAATAAAAGCTCTGATATTCTGTATACGTTCTGAAATTCCTATAGGGTACATCTAATGTGATTATTTGTCTTTCTGCAGAAATTCTTTTGAAATTGGCTACCTATTAATTATCTATTAATAACGATTCACAGATGTGAAGAAATAAAAATATTTTTTGTTTTTCAGGGTGTAATATATAATACATATACAGTAGGAAGGTTCCCAACAGACTTTCCTTAGTCCATGAACTTCTGCATCAGTCTAAAATGGAGTTCATTACTTGCATACATTCCTTACTCTTGTGTCTGCAAAAGCTCTTAAGAATTGCAATATCTGGGAGAAAAATGCTAAATTGTTGGAATATGTGCAAAAGGAGTGCTCTTAGATTTGCAAAACTTCCTAGATCAGTCTTCACATGATGTGGAAACATTATGTTTTCCCCATTCCCAGACTCTACCAAGTTTGTTGCTCTTTTCTTTTTTCTTTGCCTGTTGTCACACTTCAGTAAAGTTATGCTGGTAAGAGTTAGTGGAAATAATGACTGACATATGTTCTAGATTAAAGCTTGCAAGAACTCTATAGGATATTGTCTGAGCAAGAAAAATTACAATGTTAATTTTTTTTTAAGTTTTGAAACTTATTAATGAACTTCAAATGAATTATTTATTTGGTGACAATGATTTTAGGAATACAGGATTAGACACAAAGTTAGTGTTGCTATCAAACACAAGGATTTTGCAGCTAGCCTGAAAACCATTCAAGTCAGTAGAAATTTTGTTATTCTACTTAAGAAGGACATACAGACAAGAAAATAAAGTAAGATAGAGTCCATAGTATCATAGCAACACAGTTTTATGTGGTAACATTGATCATATTAAATTCCTTATGTATTGGGTTTAAACTACTCTGAAATTGATGCATTTAATGAACCAAATTAGGCCTAACTGTTTGCTTGGGAATAATAATTAAAGTCATTAACACATTAATTTACATCTTGGAGTATTTTTGGTCTACAAATAGAATTAAATAGGAAATACTTTCCACTAATCATATTGAGGGGAAATAAAGTAATTTCAAATCTTTATAGGACATCAGAGATACTGACTCAATTCCCTGTATCACCTGAATAAGATTGTGTGTAAGGATGATGTTACTCTCTCATTAAATGTTGTGCTATCCAGATATTAGCTTCCTGTTGGACTTGTACACTGGGCATATTAATCTGAGCAAAGTTTTATATCTGGGTTTTTTCCATCTCACTTGGATCCCCATGGCACTAGTCTAATATGTAAAATTTTCTTCAAGTAACCTAAATATTTATATAATAAAGAAAATATTTAAGTGTAATAAACATACTGTAAAATACTCAGTGACAGATATCTCACTACTCTCAGTTAACCTAGGCCAGGTAAGTTTTTGCTGATTTTACTTGAAAGCTCTGAAAACTTTGTGATACAAGCTCACTAGGAACTAGAATGCAGCTAACCCGTAATCCATCATGTGACTACTTCCAATTAGATATTTACTATATGTAATACACAGTTTGAAAGAGACAAAAAAGTTAAAGTAGGTGAAATATCAGAATTCAGATCTTAATGTGTAAAACTGATTAACAAGAAAGTTGTGTCATGTTAAAAATTTACAGTGAGGGATTCATTAATGGAAGGCTATGTATCTGCAGCTGGCTTCTCCAAAAAATGTAATTAACCTATATTAACAATTTCAGAAGACAAGTATTGCTAATAGAAATAACATAGTATCTAGATTCATCACATATGTTAGCACTCTTCAGTAGCACTCTTCAGTCACGTACACAACCAGTGTTTATTAGATGTGAGGCTTTCTGTTTTAGTTATATTTTAGTAACTTCTAAATTTTTTCACAGTGTTAATGACCCAGGGCATTTGACCAAAGCTGTTAAGAGATTGCTGTTCCGTTGAATTGTATTTTGTGACATACAAGATTTATTAAGGCCAGTATCATAAATAATGTAGTATCAGAAAATGAAGTCACAAGGGTAAAGTGACTTGCTTTTATTGTAAACCTTTTAGTGTCCAAAAAGACATGCCCAAAATAAGTCTATAGAATATCTAGGGGCTGGGCACCCCACAGTGTAGTAGATTGTCAGTGAAAGGGACTAACTTCCAGTGAGATTTGTGGTTCTGAACCCTTTATGATGACGGAAATATTTTTGAGACTCAATTCCAGCCTTGCTATTGATATTGTCCTAATTATGTCTCTATTCTGTGTTTATAAGGTAATGATTAAACCCCCCAAAGAATCTGAGGAGGTAACTGTGAAGATTAATTATTTCATGGGGTGTGTTTTTCTAAAAATTTTAAATGATGTAATTAAAAGCTGCCTGTATCTTATTCAGTGTTTCATATTGCTGCTTCTCCCCAGATAAGTACTTTTTGCCCAGGTCCACCACCTCTTTCTTCAGCTGTTCTGTGTTAATGGACTTGCATGGAAAACATAGGTCCTTAAATTGCCATTCTTTTGTTTTGTGTGGGCTATAACTAGCTTATGACACTTTCCTTGGGATTTATCATTCAAAAAATACCGAAGTATCTTGTAGTTTGCCAGACAGCCTCAGAGACTGTACACCTATTATTGTGCTTGCTATTGTTATTCAAGCATGACAGGTTTTTGGTTGAATGCTTTAGGGACTTTTTAATGCTTGAAGACTTCTAATAGCACATTTGAGAGAGATTCTCTGTTAACATCAGCAGGATTCAGTAGATCGACATTTCTATAGGGCTCCCATACAATTATGCTATGGCTTTATGAGCGATTTCATGGTTCATACACTGAATCAATATTTTCTGTATCTGATATTTAATATTGTATCATCAAAATTAAAAATGCATTTAAAGTTTTAGATTTTTCTTTCTTCATGTAAGAATTTTAATTTGGTAGGAGAAAAATGTATTCTATATATATTTCAAAAATTAACTGTTTCTTGCTCTGAAATAAGGTTTTACTTCCTTTCGTTGTTCCCAAATTGGTCTTCTGGGAAAGTTATGAATTGTCATTGCACATTTATTTACTTTGGGTTTTCAGGTTTTAAATTCGCTGGACTGTACTATGTGCATCCTTCCATGAAGATCTGATTAACAGCTTTCTCTTCTCTAATGGTAAAATAAGACATTCTCCAGGATAAGTTATTACAAAACGCTGCTCTGTGCCACTGGTGAAGGATGGAAATTTACATTCCAAGTGTGTGGCTACACGTGATTTGATTATGAAAGAGAATCTGGCATACTTTCTTTCTAAGTTGTCTCTCTTTCTTGGTATACTGAAGATGTTGGATTGATTTCAGGTACCAAGAATTAACTTGGCTTATTTCTACTGTCAGGTGTCCAGGAGCTGAAGATTTGCCATGCCTTTTACCACTGTGCTGCCCTTTGCTTAGCTCTTGTTGTCTCCATGTGCAGCACCTCCTGGGAAGCTGGACATGTAGGTGGTATAGAACATGCAAACGACACATAATTTAATAATATTTGGAGACCATTGAAAAAAACCCTAAAAAACACTTTCCAACATGATTTGATTTGATTAATGCTAATGTTTGAAACTCGGTGCTCTTGCATGTAGAATCTGATTCAGGTAAATGAATAATTTTCTCTAAGCACTACTTGGACAAAGCCACCATGAACTGAAGATCATATGAATTTTAAAAGAAAGGTCAGTTTTGCTTTTTGACAAGACAGAAACAACAGTGATATTTCACTGCATGACTGTGGAATCATATTGAAAGGCATGACATCCAGTAATGGACGTATGTCCCAAAAGACTAGCTGTGGAGCAGTCCTCATGATAGTTTTTGTAATGAAACATCTGCGGTTTTCTTAAATTTTGAAGTAATGTTTGCTAAACAAAATTTTATTGCCCATTCTATGCTATCTCCTTTTTGCCCATTTTCATTTGTTAACAGTCTTTAAGTAATTTTATTAATATATTTTGCTTCAGGCGGGACTTGCAGCAGTATAATTTTTTCTTCACTTTATATCCTTCCCTCTTTTCTGTGGACTTCTTCCCCAGTTGACTCCTCCAATTTCATTTTTCCCCTGATCCATATAGTTCACAACCAGTGATCTCTAACAGGTTTGCAGAATTGGCACTGCATCACTGTTTAAACTCTGAGCTATTCAGGTCCCTCAGGATCTTTTAAGTTTTGTAAATGCCAAGGTGGAGTTTTGATTCAATAATGACTAGTGTACAGCTAAAAAAGGAACCAGTTTACAGCTGTATAGGAACCAAAATCACGTGTATTCACCACCCTAACCCCCCACCATTGCACTAGAGCAGAAGGGAAAAAGTAGAATGTATGTGATCTAATTATGACAGCTTTGAGCAAAATGCTAGGTCTTTTATATTCAAAAAGTCTTGTTCCCTGAATTAACCTAACAATGATATTCTGGAATCCAATTTGAATTTTGCTATCTATATCACAGTCACTAATTTTCTTCATTAGTCTTTTCCCATGTTTTTCTGCTGAGAAGCTTTTGAAGTCTGTGTAGATTTAACCATTCTGCTCACTTCTCTGATCTTTTATTGTCATTTCCTTGAAGCTAACTGGATTTATCTTGTATTACATCCTCTTCCAAAATCCCCACTGAGAATTTGTGAGTATCTATCTGAGTGTCCTTTTCTTGGAATATTTTTAGGTCTAATGCTGTACCCCAAAAAATCCTATTTCTCATTTCTTCTTTGTATAATGGTGCCATGTTAAGTTCCCACTGTCACGTTAGGCAAAAAAAAAAAATCCATACCAAAAAAAAAAGGCTAAGATTCTGGAGAAATGTCTGTTCTCAGGAAAGAATATTGCAATTCTGTCATATAGAATGCACCACAACAGTATTGTCAGCTGCTACTATCTGTCCATATCACACAACATCTTGGAGATATTTCACTTAAAAAACAAAACAAAACAAAACCAAAAACAAACAAAACAAACAAAAACCAAAATCAAACCAAAACAAACAAAAAAACCCCCACCAAACAACTGTACTATTGCTTGTTTATTTTTGGAGTCCCTGATGGCTGGTTTAGGTTGCAGAGGATAAGCAGCTCATAGTCGACCTGGGAAAGATTCCCAGTGCATATGTGCATTTCCTAGTACCCAAGATGATGCATGAGATAGAGGAAATAGTAAGTCAGTAAGTGTAGAGAATTAGGATTAGGTGGGAAATGTTTTTCCTATACTATAAACACCTACATTTTCCTGGAAATACCCATATGAATTTATAAGTATATTAACATCTCTATACTTAACATCATCTTGTTTTCACTTGATGTGATTAGTGCCTTTCACATTTGCTAAAAAAAACTTCTTAGTAAAAGCTTTGGGAGATCTACAGTTGACCTCAGGGGCAGATGAATTAACCATACAGAAAGAGTGAGAAAATTTTTGCAGGCACAAAAGTGTACTGTATCCATTAGTTACAAAGAAAGATATGGTTTTACCCCAGAAAATGGTAGAAGATATCTTGTAGGATGCTTTTTCATCCCTTTGCTTTCTGACAGCCTCTTTCTATCTGTGGGGCTATTCTGGGTCCTGGCCGTGAAAGGCCTTGAGGGAGCCACTGCCTTGCGATGAAAGAGCATTTGTGTAGCTGCTCTTAAATAAGGCAGGCATCCAGCTCAGGCCTTGGTTTCCTCTCTCCTCACAGTGCTGAGGATTTAGAAACAGTATTCAAATTAACTTTCTGTGTGTCTTCTCAGTTTCAGGTGCAGAGCTGAGTGATCACATCTCTTGTATAGCAAGATTCAACAATCTCCTTTCCTGTTCAGTCCTTATTTTGATAATGAGGATGACTTTTAATGGCAGGTACACTCCTTATTAAACAATTATCTGTTTATCTTCAAAGATTAAGCTCTCACATCATACTTTCTATGAAGTCTAAGGGTATTAATTTGCATTTAAGTACTGATGCTGGAAAAACATAATTGATATCTGATTATATTGTCTGAGTGTAAACAAATGGAAATGGTTGATCAGTGAAAGTATCACTTTATTTTCTGAACTTCCTGCTTATATTATTTCTAGGAAGAAGTTGGTTTTTTTCAGTGTAAAATCTCTCATCTCTAACTGATATATGATTTCTTTTCTATAAGTGTCTCCTTTTCAAAAATCCTTTCAAAATAGGCTTCCTGTAAATTTTGTGCAGTGATTCTAAAGTTCTTGTCCTTATTTTCAAAGGCCCTGAGTGACTGTGGTATTTGACTAATTTTCTCTTCTACATTTTCTAAGATGTTAATTACAGTCTGAATCATAAGGTTATATTTTATTCTATACTGCAATTTGGTGAGTTCTGAGTCACGAAGTTTTTGTAGCTCTACCCTTTTAAAGATATTGCAGGATCCTTCCCTGCAGCCCACTTGGTGTTCTTATTTAAAAATAAGATTGAAGAAGGAAGTCTTTGCTGCTGCTTTTAACTCACTAGTTTTTTTACATGTTCAGTGCTTCATAACTGTTTGGTTTCTTGTTGTGTTGTGGGTTTGTGTTGTGTTTTGGGTTTTGGTTTTTTTTTTGTTTTTTTTTGAAGGATAATGTTTTTATTTATTGTTAATGAGTTCCTAAGGGTAGTATATGAAATATAAAATGTGTAGAGTAATAACATGCATGAAGTGATAGAGGAAAAATGGTTTACTACAATAATTTCTGACAGATTTTTCAGTAACAATTGCTTTGTCTCTATAATTTTGACAATATGTTTGTATATCATAGAAACATAGAGTGGTTGGTGTTGGAAAGGACCTTGAAGATCATCTAGTTCCAACTCCCCTGCCATGCGCACAGACTACTTCCACGAGATCAGCTTGCTCAAAGCCCCATTCAACCTGGCCTTCAACATTTCCAGTAAGGGGGCATCCACAACTTCTCTGTGCATCCTGTTCCAGTGTCTCACCACACTCACAGTAAAGATCTTCTTCCTTAAACTAAAAGGCAGTATATTTAGATTAGATATAAAACCATCACCCCTTGTCCTGTCACAACAGGCCCTGTTAAAAAGATTCTCATCAGTGTAGGCCCCCTTTAAGTATTGAAAGGCCACAAGAAGATCTCCCTGGAGCCTTCTCCTCTCCAGGCTGAACAATCCCAAGTCTCTCAGCCTGTCCTCATAGAAGAGGGGTTCTATCCTTCTGATGATTTTTGTGGCCCTCTTCTGGACCTGGTCCAATGGATCCATGTCTGTCATGTGCTCAGGACTCTAGAGCTGGATAGAGCACTGTGGGGTGGGGTGTTTGTGTGTCTCACCAGTGTGAAGTGGAGGTGCAGAATCACCTTCCTCCACCTGCTGGCCATGCTGCTTTTTGATGCTGCCCAGAAAACACAAAGAAAAGGTTGAATGTATGTGAAAGCCATGAGTTCCCTGTAACCCATGTAACTCTCTCTCTTAGAGTGCCAAGTTTGTTAGTATTGACATATTGAATCTAAGCAAATAGTTCTCTTAAAAAAAAAATGTTTCTCAAAGGCATAACTGAATATTTGAGGTCCTGGCATTACTTCTTAATCAGAAATATATTGGAAGCCATTGCAAGAGAGTCATCCAGATTAAAAAGTGATAGTTTTGATAAGCAGTTGCCACAGAAAGTTGAATTTCATAGATTTGTTTTTCCCACCAAAAGAGGAAAAATGTTTAAATGCTGCTAGAGAATAGAGGGTCCAAGGTATTTATGTGAAAGACTGTTCATTAAAAATGCACATAAACCTAAAAGAGGAAAAAATCCAGCTTCCATAAATGATAATTCAAACTATTCTTCCCTTCCAAGATTGACTTTATATTGTTATATTTGATTATAAACACTTGGGACAAGAGTTGTTTTCTGGTGTTTTCCACTTGTTATGAACTCAATGGTTTTTTACTTCTCTTCTAAGAATGTTCTCAGATATTATCTTGGTTTTTAGAATGGGAGATTCCAGAATAATCTGTGAGTGAAACGTGCAATAATTAGTGACAGTAAAGCATAAAGACTAATATGATCCATGCATTTCTTGCTTGTCATAATAGTCTCCATTACTTTTTCCCCCACTGTTCTTAGCTTCCTAATAGCTATGTATTTAACTTGCCTAACATTTTCTTCTATGAAAGATGTTTCTGTTCCTCTTGAGTAGCTTTGAGGTTTCCATTATTAGCAGCAAGCCTTTATAATTCAGTGGAGTGAGATGCTGAGGGCTAAAGGTGGACTGTGCTCTCTTCCCAGGAAGTTCTGCTGGGCTTGACTGAGGACTGGGGCATATAAAGATCTCATTACAGGTTAACAAGGTTATATGGGTCAGCTCATCCACTGTAATTGTGCATGTGAAAGCTCTGAGCCAAGGGCAAACATAAAATGATATGAGCTCTCTCGTGGAAAGCTAACTTGATATACATATAAACCTGAAACACACTGGTATGGATAAAACATACACTGGCCAGCAATTTCAGATGGACTACTGCAGACAGTTGACTGATTTAGCTGTGTAAAATCATTTTTCTGGGTTTGATTTTCAGACTTCTACCCTCCTTCCAGAAGGAATAAATGTAGAAAATCTCAGAGGATTTTTTTTTTTTTGCAGTGTGAATTAAATTTCCGAAGTAGACGCATTCTTAGGAATACTTAATAGATCTTCTGTCGAAGAATAGCTCTGTTGAAGGACAGCTCTGTTGATGAAGCAATCTGTCTAGATTGGCTTCCCACGTCTACCCCGACCAGCCACGTCTCCCAGTGACTCTTGCACTTCTCCAGTGGTAGCTCTGGCCCAGTGAGAGACTTCTGCTGCTGCCAAAAGACATGAGTGGTTTCTTGTGTTTTGGTACTGAGTATTTAGCACTCAGACCCTTCAGATGCATGTGCCAGGTATTGTAGTTAAAACATGGGAAGATGCTATTGTTACAACTTTAAGATACAGAGTATGAGGGCTAAGAAACAATATAATTGACTTTCGGAGGGATTTTAAATACCAAATGTAGATTCTCAATAGCTATGTTGACATTTTAATTTAAATAATGAGTCAAAGAGCAAAAAGAAAAAAAAATAGAGTAATTATTTATCACACAGAAAACTAGTATGGCTTTCTGGTGGGAGGGACAGATAAATAAATGCCTACAAACCTTTATTCTGTAGCTATATTACTGAAAGAATCATGTAATGCAAGTAGCATGACCAGAGGCAGGCAAGTGCACCCAGTAACATGTTGAGTTATTCCACTTCTAAGAGTTACAGTAGTGTTAATGTGAAGCATTGTTGTTTCAAGTTCTAATCCAAGTCAGTGATTCATAAGACATATTGCACCCTTGATAACTATAAAAAATATTGTGACTGCTAATTATTTTTGACATTACTGAGCATGAAGACTTCACTTTGTTCATCCCATGTAAGATAGAAACAAAAGCATTAAAATTTACACACTTCAATAAATAGGCCACCAAAAAAAGATGGGAAACTTCTTGTTTAGGCAGGAGGTTAAACAGTGAAGGCTGATTTGTATTACATGGCACACAGAAGTAGAGGCTGATGTAAAGTAGTTAATCCAAATTTCCTTCCTATAGTTACTGGCTGGGATGAATAGCTATGTGCAACCTTTACCTAAGTCATCTTTGGAAATTTTTGTCTAGAGGGTGGCAAATATAACTCTAATTTGGGAACTCCAGGCCTGATATCCTCTGTACCAGGCAGACTGTTAGACGCTATAGGAGATGGCAATTCCTGATTGCATGTCATTCTTGATTCTTGCATGTCTTGATAAGCTACTTAGAAATTGACTTCTGAAAACTGAAATCCTTTACAGCCTTTTGTAGTTCCTTCAGAAAGACAAGAAGCTTTTGGCTAAGGATGATCTAATTGATATAGTCTCAGCTTTTCAAAGAAAAATTTTTACAAAATCCTTCACCTAAAGCTTGTAAGACAATTAAGTGGTCATTACATAAAAGGGAAGGAATGATATGAGTAAGAAATTAAGTGAAAAATTTGAAACAGATATTGTGAGCAAATGGTGATTGTGATTTTTTTTTTTTTTTTTTTTTTTTTTTTTTTTTTTTTTTTTTTGGAGTGAGGTCATTGGCAGTGGGAAGGGCTCTGTGATAGGATATGTGTGTTCATAGATCACCTGGAAAAGTAGGTATGCAGTGAGATGATAAGATCTGATGATGGTAAAATGTTTTTTAGGGTGGGTAGAATGAAAACTGAAATCAGAGTATTGCAGAAGTACATTAGGAAACAGCATAAATGGGCAATAAAATAGCAGATTAAATTTAGTGTAGAACTACATAAAGTAAGGAACACTCAGAGAAAGGACCCTGTCAGAGAGAAAGGCTCTACTGGTCACTGTCATAGGAGGTGATACATAAAACATGTGGTAAGAAATGGTTCTTCCCACAATGATTTTTTTTTACCTGTTTAACTTCCTGAAAGACGTTGGAGAAATATGAAAGTTTCTGTGAGCTCAAGGGAGTGACTGTACAAACATTTGGAATGAGAGACTGTTGTGGGTTGCTACATAGACAAACTGCAACATTGTTAGAAAATTTGAACCAAAACTGGTCAAAGGACAGGAAGAAATAATAGGTTAGTGCATTACCTAGTTTTGCATTGCTCTTACTCTTCCCTAGATACCTGCTTACAGCCACTGTCAGAGGCAGAATAGGCTAGATAAATCCCTCAGTCTGATCCAGAAAAGCTGGGGTTTTGATATTATTTTTATGACAGTTTTATCTTCTTCTGCCCTTTGGGGTCAGGATGAACAGAATATAACACACTTGCAGTGTTTTAAACTCCCATTGTTCCCATACTACCAGATACTTTCACAGACATAGCTGGTTGGCACAGAATTTCCTATGTGAAATCTGTGCCATTTGGGATGCCTCAGTCTTGGAAAATACTTGTGAGTAGGTCTTTGTTCCAAACAGCACTGTCGTTAAATGAGTGAACAGTTGTGTTGTCTTTTATATAAGCCTCTTCTGTTAAAATTCCTTTTCTTTTCTCCTACTAACTTTCAGGAGGAAAAAAATGTCTTGGTGTCAATAGCTGGAATACCTGAAAATTAGGGATTAAAAAAAAAAAAAAAAAAGTAGTTGTTTGGGTTTTGAGGAAGTATGGGATACCAAGTTAAGCTGCCTTTGTAAGAGGAGCTGTTTTCTCTCTTAATTCTGGAGTATCTATTACACTAATAAAGTAGAAGCAAGTATGTTGGGGTTTTTTTTCCACTGTGCTTGCTTAAGCTTGAAGTCTAGAATCTAGATTACCATTTCTACACCACTTTGAGTTGGCAAAGCAATCTGTAGTTCATTATTATTCAGGTCTAATGGGCATCTTTCAGATCAGTTGCACATTTTCACTCTTCATAAATTATTTTAGAAGGAGAATGAGATCAAGTTTGAAACAGAATTTCTCATAACCACATTATAATTTATCAGTCTTATTGACATGCATTTTGCAGAACAATAGTATTGTACACAGCTTCTGTATGAGCAAATAGAATTACTGCTAACATCTTTTTTTAAAGTTCCTGTTGCATACTCTCCCCTCAGTCAAACAGTGTTAGCTCACTAATCAATCTACTTGTCAAAAATGCTCTTCTTTGGCAGAAGAGACTGAGAAGTTTGACAAAGCACATTAAGTTGGTGATGTTGATTAATGCTTTTCAGTTAGTAGCATTTTGTTGAACACTATAAATTAAGAATTTAGATGACAGTTGGCTTTTCATAAATTACATACAAGAGAGTCTTATCATTGCAATGAAGCAATTTATTTTTCCTCTCTAAGATTTCTCATGACTCTGCTTCATGTGAGTTACTATTTTTATTTATTTATTTAATTAATTCTGTTAAAATGTAAATGGCACAGTTTGAGGTCTCTTTAGCAAACAAACAAACAAGCCAAAAAAAAAAAAAAAAAAAAAGAAGGCAAGAAAGATCGATTCTTAAGGTTTCTGGATATTCCTGAATTTCACCACAGAACTGTAGGGAGAAAATTGAAATTCCAAGAGATACACGCCTTTTTGGTATTTTTGCAAAGCCCATTATCACCTTCCTTGAGTAATTTGGAAATGTGAAGAGCTAACATACATTCCTTTCAGTGTGCTCTTCATTCTTGATAGAAACGTAGATGTAAGTTCTTTATCATGAGAGTGGTAGAACACTGGAACAGGTTGCCCAGGAAGGTAGTTAAGGCCCCATCCCTGGAGACATTCAAGGTGAGGCTTGACGAGGCTCTGAGCAACCTGCTCTAGTTGAGGGTGTCCCTGCTCCCAGCAGGGGGGTTGGACTAGACCTCTAGAGGTCCCTTCCAACCCAGATATTCTGATGATTCTATGATTCTATGGTATCACTCCTAACTATATGTTCATTTTGACAAATGGTAAGAGCCTTATTTTTTTTAACTCACTAGGTTTTAAGGTATTTTATTCATAAAAGGAGGAAAAAAAATGACAGTCATTTTCTAGTGCTTCCTTAGTTTTACTAAACCCACCCATATAATGGTGTTCCATCTAAGTACTAATGAAACCAGATACTGCTTTACTTCCAAATGGAGTAGTAGAGTTAAAATCACATCTGTAATAATGTCTAAAACTATTATGGTGATGAGACATTTCTCCAGTTGAGTAAGTGTGGCACATCCACAGTAAAATCACCACTGATGTATCTCAAGCAATATTTTTAATTTCAGTTTTCAGGCTCCCAAAAACTTGTAGGTGATTTAGCATTTCTCACGAAGAAAAAATTTTTGTGATGCTGTTTGTCATTAACTTTTGTTTGTTTGTTTGTTTTGGTTGCTTTATTGGTTGTATAGTTTGGGATTTATATTCTTTTATGTAGAAATGAAAGATCATTCTTTGCTGTACCTCTTTTAGAAGTAAATTGAACATACTGTTGAGAATAATGCAGCCCTTTTACCCTGTGCACTTTGTCATCCTAACATTTGGATTTGTTTTCATTCCCAGACTGTAGTGTTTCTGGATTCCCCAAACAAAATCTCTCTTGTGATAGCATGCTGACCTTCACTTTGGCTGTAGGCACAAATATTAACAGAAGTAGAAGAAGTGGAGTCATTTTCTTTTCTTTCCCCCTCTCAAGCTATAGTTTTTTCAATATCTTAACATTTGTAGAAATAAAAATAGACAGTACTTGAGGCTGAGGCTTCTCTGATTCTGGAGAGTGGAAAAAGCACATATGGGGATAGTGCAAGCATCTTTCTGCTCACTTGCTATCTAAGTAAACCATGACACTGAAGGTATTGATCAATTGAAAAACCACTTAAATCACTGATGTTCCTGTTGTGTCTGTCATCTAGGCTGCTAACTTTTTAAAAATTATTTCTTAGAGGAAATTAGTAGATATTATTTTCTTCCTTCACATTGAGTATCTTACAGTGATTGCTGTGAAGCTAGATTAAGCCCTGCTTTTTAGAAGTAAAAATCTGATTTTGCCATTGGTTGAATTATCCCCAATTCCCTGGAATTCCTTAACATCTTTCAACTCTAAAGTGCAGGGTAAAATGAAAGGGAATTAAGAGCAAGTGATACATGTAATTAAGACCCCATTGTGAGTACATCTCCCATTACAGAACTAAAATACTAATGTAGTTGTCCAAGTCTGAAAATTAGGTTATTAAGCTTTCTATTTTTATTTTTTCACTTTAGCCTCAAACTTTCTTGTTGTTGTTGTGGGGTTTTTTTTTCTGGCTTGTTTGTTTTGGTGGTGGTGGCAGTTTTGCTTTAATTTTTTTTTAATTTAATTTTTAAATGAATTGTTATTTTCCCAATCTGTCCTAAGGGAACACCATTCTTTATTTTTATAACCTGATAGCTACACTTTTCTGAAAATTCCTCTTTACAGCGCTACCTATTATTCTAGTGAAGTAACCCTAGCAGGGTATATTTCTGTAAAGGATTTTCCTTGATTTTATTACTTTCTTTTTTGATACCTAGCATTGAAGTGGGACACCATCCTAAAGGAACTAAATGGACTTGTGATGATACCAAGAATGTTATTAATATTTACACACATATAAGTGGGAATGTAGGCTCTCAAGGTGCTCTCAGCTCTGGCACATTATTAGAAGCTGTAAGATCTGTCTATGAGGCTGTTTAGTGGTGACAGATGGAAAACTAACATTTAAGCTATTCCTTAGTTTGACACCTTGGGATCACTGGATTCCACATAACTACTCATAAATCAAGTGTTCTCTACTGACTCTTCACATCAAAACATGTCATAAACAAAGCTAGTTATGTTTTAGCCTTTTCCAGCAGGCTCTTCACTGCAGTTTTTTAAGATCATCTGAATGCAAGATGTACAGAGTCAAATAATACTGCATAAGAGTTCAGAGATTTGGGAGGAGGTAAGCAGTGTGTGCCAAAATGCCTGTTTTATTTGAAATAGAGTAAAAAAAAGGAAATCTAGGTACAGAATAGGAAAGAAGACACTAGCTGAGCTCTAGCTGAGAAAGAAGTGGAGATGACTAAAAAGCTTTTACCTGGGTATTGCAGAAGAGCTGTCTCATTTTGAAAATGTTGACACTGGTACAATGTATGGAACAGCTCAGAGGAACAAAGTGGAGCATCTGAAAAGATAACCCTGAAAACAGTGTTTGTGAGTTTGAATTTGAGATGTTACACTTTTGAGCCACTGGCTTTTAGCCCTTTTAGTCTTGTAGCAGTCCTCATGACATCCCTGAAGTAGAAAGAATTTCTTTCATCTGAGAACAGTTCCTCATGCTGTCTATGTGATATTTAAGCAAACCATTAATGTAGAAGTACTGGATATGCTCATTTTGCAGCATGGTAAACTTCATCTTAGTGAACACAGAGGCTCCTACTCTGACAGTTTATGTCTATACATAAACATTTATGTCTAAACATGGAAATTATAAAAAGAAGATATAGAAGAACACAATTGCCACTAATTCTGAGGTGTGTTAGTTAAAATATGCATTTCAGTTCCTGTCAGGTGATATTTGCACACTTATATATACCTAATAACCCAGCAGCTATCCCTGCAGAACTTAATTTATAATATTGTTGATTATGTTTTAATCTGTTATGTACTTTCTCTGTAGGTGCAGACTCAACAAAGGAAATCAATGCACTTAATTAGTACTCCAAAAATATTTATCAACCAAGTTTATTTTACATAAAAATAAAAGCATACATTTAAAACCAATACTGTGAAAGTATACATTTTGCTGAGAGAGTACAAATATAATTCTTTGTCTTGACATATTCTTTGTGTAAGGTTTTTTCTTTTTGTTTAAATTGAATTTTCAGGTAATTCAGGAACAGGCTAAAAATATATAATCACTAATTAAAATCATTGTTCAAAAGTTGATGCATATTAAGACATCTTATGATGCAGTATTCTTAAGGTATCTTAATATGCAAGATGAGATTAGTGTCTCCATTTGCACTGGAATTTTTAATTACTGAGGCCAATATTGTCATATATGTAGATTTAGTTCCTTTTCATATCTTTAAATATGGGAAGAAATAATTTTCCCATAGTTTAAAAAGATCCATGGTAATAGAAGGTAGCCTGTAGATTTAAGAAAATTTTAGATATAACACCCATTATCTTTCTTTTGTTCTTAAAATATTTACTCTTCTAGAAATGTTTAATATCATTTATTTCATAGTGACAAAGTTGCAAGCTCTGAAGATGTCAGTTTTGAATCCTTCTTTTGCATGAGGATTGAACTACACCCGTGACAATGTGCCAATACAGATTACTGACTAAAAATACGTCTCATATTGGTTTCCCAAGTGAATCTGATGAAAAAGTGACCTCCGAGGTCAAGGGAGGGTGAAGGGGGAAATGACTCTAAGAAACAGCCAAGAGCCTGCCTCAGGGAACAGAACCCAGAGAGTGCCACAGTCTTTAAATTACTGAGAGATCAATCCAGATACTTTAAATAGTTTAATGAGGCCAAAGGGGTTAGATAACAGAGCTCATTTTAGTATTACCAATCCACTGTAACTACAGGTTTCCCCAGAAATCCTTTATTGAATAGGAAAAGGCCAATAGGTATATTATAATTCTCTGAAGAAATTATAGTAATAGAAGGAGAAAGATTAATCGTGAATTATTATGGCTGTTAAACCAAGTTCTCTCTTCTGAATGCATACAAAATAGACATTTCCATATTCTCAATGGTCTTTTAAGTTCTTATTAAATATTAATGTCATAATAAAGCTATATCTATGATGTAAAAAATTATGTCTTTCCTCTTCATCCTTCCATCTCACCTGAAGGTATGTGGAGTTTGATTCATATATTTCATGTATCGTCTCTGCCACATAGTCTCTGATAATTCAAGCTCTTCTGCATATGTTAAAAATATGGTTATTAATGACAGACCACTTCTAATTCCTGCAGGTTCTGATTTAATTTAGGCTAATTTTGTTTGCAAACACCTGTAACTGCAACACTTTATTAAACACATTCATGTTCAGTCTTTACCCATCTGTGCAAATCTGCCCATCTATCTGGATTATTTGTACACCTCCTTTTTCCTCTGTCACTGAGCAACATGCTGTAAGAATTTTTATGTTATGCATTTGGGAATTTGAGGTATGGAAAGTATATGGAATGTGCCAAAATTACATGGAAATACTATGTTGGAGGAGGGTATACAATGTTTTTTCAAGTCTGTTTCCTCTGTTTATGCCCTTCTCTGTTGCACCTATTTAATTTAAAAATAAATATGGATAAAGCTTTTTTTTTTTCTTTCTATCTCTCCCTTTCCCCTCCCCACTTTGATATGTTTTTATCTATCTGTGGGATCAGAAGTAGTACATTTTAGAGCATTTTTTTAAAGGTTTAATTTGAAGAAATCTTGTATAGGAGACAGCAGTTTGCACAAGAAGGGTCTCAAATTTGTTACTGGGTAATGGTAAATTATATTATGTCCTGTATGGTTATATAGATGTAGAATGGGTGTTGTGTGTTACTTTCTGAACTGAGAACCAGTTGGATAACTGGCTGGGATGAAGTATAAAAGCAGAATAGCACAATATTTACTATATATAAATGAGAAAGACATAGAACTTTATCCATTGTCAAGCAATTATTACTCTTATTATGTTAAACAAATCTGTGTGAAAATAATTAATACTTTTAAAGAAGCTATCTACTTATTTTTATTATAGAATTTCACTATAAGAAGGGAAAAGGTGATTCAGAGTAGGTTAGATGTCAGCTTGAATGTGCATCTTAGTATATGCTGCAAAGAGCAGCATATCTAAAATTTCTTAAATCTATAGCAGCTGCAAAGAGTTTCCTCATCACACTCCCCAGTTTATTTC
>JAAGNO010007142.1:0-14859 GCA_033439905.1 Ceryle rudis
AAAATAGATCTCCACACAGCAAAATAAAACAGATATCAGGACGAACGGCTACCAAACTGGTTTCTCAGGCTTTTTTTTTTCAGGTTAAACAGTTCACAAGTCCAACTTATTCTGCAATCTTCCTCACAACTGTGATATCATGTTTGAGGGAAAGCCAGTCGAGGACAAGAGTTCAAGAGGAGGATGAGAAAGGAGGAGGAAGGAGGGGAGGGAGGGGAGGGGGGTGTCCAGCCGCCGCCTTCGCCCGGCTCGGGGCACGGGGAGACGGAAGGGGCGGCTCGGCCAGGAGAGGGAACGGCACGGGGACGCGATTGTGCCGTCTGCAGGCTCCCGGGAGTTGCAGATGGTCACCACCGGCGTGGCGAGGGGGCGCGGGGGTGACCTCCGGCGAGCCCCGCATGGCGCTGGTCTGTGGTACTGGCAAACTGGGCTGGTAACCTCCTCGTCTCCCTTTGCTTTCTTTTAGAAGTATTGCTAAATCCCGTTTGCTTTACCGCAGGTCTTTTTTGCCTAATTATATAGTAAGGCCCTCTGTACAATCCGTTACTTGGTTTTGCTTTCCAGAAGATTTGGGTTGCAGAGGTGTTAAATGTTGACAGAAGTAGTTAGTTTCCTTGCTCTCAGGATTCAGACTGTTAATGTGGAAAGAGATGGAGTGTGAGTAGCTGTGGGATAATTTGCAGGCCTTTAATCACTCTGTGTAAGATAAAGCTGCTTTATAGGCTCCATACCGACTAAACAGGCACATGTCTTTACAAAATTGGTCATTGAAGACCTGACTTGAAATTGCCAGGTTTTATGCTTAGGCTAGAAGAGAGTTCCTAGAAGTTAGCATCTTTCTGGAGTATTGTTCCTGTCTGGAAGTAAACTGCTGACCTCAAAATATGTACTTCAACTTGTGTTTCCTCACAGTTTCAATCTCTGCACTTGTTCCTGACGGCACCTGACAAACTTTTTTTGTGATCTCATGGTCGCTTTTATCCTTGAATTAAATACATACTTCCTTCATAAAGAGAAATATATAATTTGTAGTTTCAAGAATACAGGTCATGCAAGCAGAGGAGTTCTCTAGACCACAAAATCTCTACCTAGCTGAAGATCAAACCTTTTGGCAACATATGTAGCCATCTTTATCATCTTGACTGTTTTGTTTGTGGGTACTGACACACTCATAAATACTACTTCTTTATGCGTAGCTCCTACAATCCAGCTTGCTGGGCAGCAGCTTGTGGTCTTGTCCATGCATGAAAGGGAACTTGTCACTCATTTGCCTTGCTGCAGCAGTAATAATAATGGTACATCAGAAGCACTGGGAAAGCTGCTTTGGTTGCATTAGCACCTCGTGCTTCACCTTCTGTAAAGTTTACTTTTCCACTTAAGATAAAATACACAAATAGTTGCTGAAGGGAGGAGAAAGGCAGCAGTGAGTTCATACTTTGTCCACGTTATATACTTACTCGATCATTTCAGAGAACTTTATTTTTCTTCTGCGTGAAGTTGTGCTTACCATTTATCAAATTAATATTAAACTGAATAGCTGCACAGGAACAGGTTTTTCAGTGGCAAGCATATAATTGAGCAAATATGGGAGTCACTGTTGCTGGTAATGGCATCGGTGACAAACATGGACTGGGGGCCTGTTTTGGCTTGGTCACCACCGAGAGCACAATGAAGGAACCACCGCTCTTTGTAAAAGACAAAGCAGCCCATCTTTCCTGGCTGTTTGAAGGCAGTAGTTGCCATTTGCTTCCATCTGCAATGAGGGATGTATTTTGAAGTAACTAATTGCATGTTGGCAAAGCAAAATCAGTCATGCTAGGCCCTTATGAGTGTAGTAGTACGGAAATTAGTCATGTGAAATAATAAGTAGATGAGTAGAAATACTACTGCGATGGAATGTAAAACTATCCGTAAAGTGGATAATAAAACGTAAAAGAATCTCACATCAAAGTAGTGACTGAATCCTGTTTGACTTGTTGATCCTGGCATTGTTGAAAGTTTCCTTAGACGTGCATGTATGTTATGCTCAGTGATAGTTACACACTTGAGAAAACTGACCCCAGCCTGTCATCTTTTGACTTTCAATTTAGTGTGGTGTTAGTTGTAATAGAGGAAAACCTGGCTCTTGTTACTGAACAAAGCTGTTAACGTCACCCTACACTAGAAGGAAGAAGGTAATGTAAAAGGCTTAAAATTCGGGGCAAAAGAATTCCGTCAAAGTATCATTACTATGAGCTATTCCATTTTTGTTTCAGATACGTTAGTAGGTTTTAATCATTTTATAGCAAACCAAACACCCAATGTAAAAATATTTTAATTTTTCATGGTCTGTTTGTTATCACAGTTCAGTGTCTCTGATTCAGCCTTTTATTAAACTTCTCTTTTAAAGAGAATAATTTCAGAATTATACAGCTACTTTTACATCCTCATTTGGATTTAACTCTTGGAGAAAGACTGGTAACAGTGTAAAACTGCTAGTGAAATTAATGGGCTTCTGTCTAAGCCTGGTGATTGCGAGCCCAGGGAGTTAGTTTTAATATGGGCTATCAAAAGATGAGACGTACTTCTGCAGCATGGTCTCCTCCCCTTGCCTTCCCTTGCAGCACCCAGCCAACATATTGCAGTAAGTCTTCAGTTAAGCTGAGTATAAGAGGAGAGGAACAGTTGCAAGGAAGAAGTCCTTGCATATAATCTTGTAGGTAATTTTCTACAAGGTAACAGGATGAGCTTTTTTTAAGTTGAGCTAACAAGATGTGTCCATATGGAAGGTGTGGAACAACACAGTGTTAGTCCCGTGTTCACTGTTTTTCCTCAGCTGCCCCTCAGAGGTGGGCCTTTCCCAGAAAAGGCTAGGTACCCTTCCTCCGTATAAATAATATGCCCAGGGTGGAGTTGTTGAAATGATTTTATTACAGAAGTTCTTCCACCTCTTCATGTGATGAAACCTAAAGCGCTGCCCTTTTTTTAAGCTTGCAAAAGGAAATCTGAATGACAAGTTCTCTAGTCTTTATGATTTGTATAGTTGATGGGGGGCTCTAATGATTGCGTAATTATTCAAAAATTATTAATGAAATTTATGAAAGTATTCAGTGAAGCAAAATACCTGTGCTGTGAAGTGGTTGAAGTGAGTTTGCTTCCTAGTGTGCTTGAGTGATGTAGTTAATTAAAATAACTGCACACTTCAGCCTTTCATATTGTGCTCAGTTTGTCATTCTTCATTACGTTTGTTTCTGGGCATCAAAGAACACCTTTTATCTGACTGATATTTTGGTAGCAGAACCAGTTTGCTGTCGTGCTATTGTATAGTTTGTTCTAGTTTGTTACTAAAATAGATTGTAAAAGTACAGTTCAGAAAAGGTATACCGTGTTACTAGGACTAGCAAGCTTTTGATTTGTAAGTTGGTAAATTATTATCAGACTTTTTTGTGTATGTCTAAGGCAGATATTGTTAGTCCCTAACGCTCCACTGAGCGTTTTAGTAGCAGCTTTTTAGAATTATTTTAAGAATTATTAGAAGGTAGAACATCCCTGAAGGGATTAAAATCATTATCTTTACAAACCTGCTGTTTGTATTTTAGCTGTATGTAACAGGTGTAATTCTGTGTGGTAGGTTTGGGTTGGTTTTTTTTTTTTTTTGTTTCTAAACTGAGGACCTCTTAAGAGGAGAAATCCATCCTGCTGTCTGGAGTCGAAGACACAGTACTGGCTTCCTGGGCTCTAGCACATGCTCTCCTTAGACTCTGAAGGCTTTTGTAGAAATTGAGTCACAGGTTTCAGCTTTCTATGAAGAAACCAAGAAAAAAATGAGAAATTAAATGCGAGGAAAATAAATAGTATACGATTAGTCGATTATGTACTGGGTTGTAAGCAGGTGGAAGGATGTAGGTGTCATAACTCACTGCCTTGGTTAGTTGTTCAAATAATGTGTAGAAGCTCAATCTAGTGTAGTTTTGCTATAAAATCTTAAAACTACTGTAGGAAAGAATGCTAGCATAATTACTGGGCTTTTTATTTATTATTTCCCAGAATCTTAGATCTAAATCCATGTTCTAGACTTTAGTTATGGTATACCTCAAAGGATTGTTTTGGCACATTTGCAAGATTTTCACATTTATCTGCTAAAACAATAGCTTTAAGTATAACTTACTTTCTTAAAAATGGATTATACTGTGAAGTTTCCAACTGAGCATTGAAGGAAAATGTGGTAATGGTACAAGAAACCTGCTCCACTAAAATTTTGAAGAGCTGTTCTGTTAATTTCAGCCAGCTTCTGAAGCAATTCTTGTATTTATACAACATTGTTGTGTAGGAAATATTTGTGTAGTCCAAGTAAAAATTTACCTTAAATATTGTCTAGAAATCCTTACAGCATAAAGCACATTTGCATCAAAATTAGGATGTGTTACACCTTTTATTGATAGGCTTTGCTTTCAGAAGAAATTTGCAGTATCATCCCTCCCCTTCTATCTGAAAAAAAGTGACTTGCTGATTAGTTACTTGCAGAACTTCAAACCATCCATTCTGAAGTACTACTACTGAAAATGTAATTTATCTTATCAGCGGTACTTTGGTGACACATCTCTATGTATAAACTTTGCTTCTGTTATCTCTCTGCACAGCATCCAGTTTGCTTTTCATTTTTCTGTTGCTGTTGTCCCAGAGGATTGCTGCTGTTTTGGTGGTTGCAAAATACATCTTTCATTTTTCAGAACTGTCATCCCGTGTATCTTGACATACTGCACTTGGCTTGTTTGCACATCCATGTCCTTCTGCAGAAAATGTCTTGTGTTAGGATGTGGCCTATTAGGAAACTTGGAAGAACCATAATAAGAATGACTTTGAAGGCTGATTCTGTATTTGCGTGTTTGGCATCTGTACTGGTGTCAAGGTTTGAGGGTCAGGGCCATCCACTCGACTTATAACAGATGCTGTCTATTAACCTCTCTCCTGTCCCAAAAGGGAAGAGAAAGGGAATAAGGGAGAGAGACTGAGCAGTTAGAAAAGGAAACCAGAACAGCTTTAATGGAACCGATAAAACGCAACAGAAACAAATTTATACAACCCCACAATTGAACCCCGCAAACCCCCCCCCCCCCCCCCGGGGTCAATTATGTCACTGTCACCACTGATTCCGTGAAGCAGGCACAGGAGAAGTCCCAGACTGGACCCAGTGGCAGATAGGAGCTGGATTCTGGAACTTGATTCAGGGACACGTGGATCAGGATCAAAGGCAGAACCACAGAGCCTTTCTTGGATGCTGACCATTGAAGAAGAGAGCTTTACCCTTGTGATCTCTCATTTTTATACTGAATGTTATGTGTATGGGATGGAATCCTTCACTGGTCAGTTTAGGGTGACCTGTCCTGGCCGCTCCTTCCCACACTGCGGGAAAAGGCTGTGGCCTTTTACTTCCGCACCCCCAATGTGGTGCACAAGATTTATCTGTGACCTTGGTCTGCATAGGTATGAGCATGAGAAGAGTCTTTCTGCACACCAATCCTTGGTAGTAAATCTAAACATCGAGCATTATCACTTCTAGAAGCAGGCACTGTCTGAGAAAATACGCCATTAACTTCAGAAAGTGCAGTTAGTTAGAAGAGAGGAAAATTACTGAACACCATTAGTGCTGTTCTAACTCAAACCAGGACAAGTGGATGGAATTCAGTGATTGAACGATGATCATTGGCAATTAAACTTCTTCATCCTTGATGCTATTTTTTTTTCCCCCATGCACTCAAAACTCGGCTGAAACCCAGCAAGTAAAGTAACTGAAGATAACTGAATCCTTTTACTGACACATCATGCCGTTACTGAACCTTGTTAGGTTACCTTGTAGCATGTGACTGAATAAACCATTTTAATACAGTTAGGTTGGAATTAACAATAAGTGATGAAAGAGTTTATTTGCAAGGGCTCGTGGGGTTCTGCTGGAGCAATGTACTGAAGATGCCATTTCTGGGTATTCAGCATTGTTATGTAATGTTGAAACCAAACACTGGAGTGATATTAAGCATAGAGCTTTTATTTAAATGCATTCTAGAGTAAATTTTGCCTCAACAGTAACAGATGTGACCTGGGCAAAACCTTTAAGTGATCTGATGCTTTGTTCTTTTACTCTCCCCCCCTCCCCTTTTTTTTTTTTTTTTCCCCTACCCCTTTTTCTTCCTTTTCATGCTTTGCACTTAGAGTCACTCCCACACAATAATCCCCAGAAAGCAAGTTGGGAAAGGTCAGTTAAATATCATTTTGAGTGTGGCTCTTTTGGGAGGACAAGAAACTCTGCGGAGTTGTTTTCGGGTAGGAAGTCACAGAGTATGATGAGATGTTGGGCCTTTTGAGTTCCAAAAGGGCATCAGCAACTAGGCGGTGTGTTGCCTAATAGTAATTTTCTTTTCATTTAGTGTGCAAATGCATCTTGCAGGTCTTGGATTACTGCATACAGATAAGAGAGATCCTTTAAAACAAGTTGGGTCTCATTCTACTCGATTCAGATAGCCTCGCTTGGGCCTGGAATAATATCCCATGACTAACATAGTGCAGCGACATGGAGTCTTTTCTTTTTGAATCCCTTGCTACGCCCTGTGACACACAGAGTAGAAGTTCAGGCAGAGCAGTCCTTCGGTGGCAATTCAAGTAAAAATGCTGTGAGATGGAAAAAGGGCTTCAGTAAGGTAATTGAACAACTGAAGAGAGATGGGTGTTTACAGACTACCAAAGGACAAATAGTATGGCCAGTCACGTCACAGATAATTGGCAGTTTTGTTGGAGAAAATTGCAAATTTGTTTTTTACTCCACCTCTACAGGTGTGTTTGTTGTTTTGTAAAGGGAAATTACTAGTGAATGACAAGTAAAATTTAGGACTACACAGCCCCTGTGTGTTTCTGAAAGCTCTTGGTCTAAAGTTAATTGAGGCTGAATAACAAGGAGGAGGCAGTTTGTGGAGGTGTGTGTTATGTCTTTGTTTTAAAAAGCATATTTGCAAGAGATGACAAAAAAAACCCTTACTGGTAGATGCTGTGGCAAAGGTCACAGGCCAGTCAGGATTCACTGAATTCACATGGCTTGTGTGATGGGCAAGTTGTATATAGCAATGTTAATATAATTTGAGGTGTAATGTAGAGTATACATTAATTTATGCTTCTAAGGTTCACAGTATGTTCCAGGAAGCAGACAGAGGGTTTTCAGAGTCACTGGGCCACCAGGGTGGGGTTCCCAGTGTGAAGCTTTGATAAGGACGATTAGTCACTGGATGTGAAGGAGATAAGGGTTGAGGAGATGATGTTATCCCTGTATGAAATAATAATCCACTAGTGATTTCAGTCACGTTTAATGTTTCAAGCCTGTCTTGCAACAAAATGCTGAATAAGAAGTTTATAGGAAAGCTTGTGACCACTTCTCTATGGGAAAATAGGTATTGGGAGAACAAACAGGGTTTAACAGAAGAGGTAGTTTCCTCTGTCTCAGCTCTGATCTCCGAGAATAATTACCTGATACTGGTAGATTTCCTAATGCAAAAGGTAGGACAAAATTGAGATGGAAAGGGAAAAATTTCACAGAATAAGAAAATTGGATTCATATATAGAAGGGTAATTGCACATGTATTAAAAGACACAGTAAGTTTAAATAGACTTTTTTTTTTTCTTTCCTCCCCAATGTAGGTTATTGATCCTAGATTGTCAGGCCCAGTAATGTTGCCATATATGAGAGGGAGTTATTTCCAAGCATTATATTAATTCCTGGCAGATATTACTGGTAGAAGTACAGTGGACTTTTGCTCAGAAGATCAGGTTGGGATCATTATTAGAAAGTTTAGATCTTGACTCAGGATGGTTCTGAAAATGCCCGAGTGTCAGCTTCATTGCAAATGCTTATATTTATCATAAATATATCCATGGCAGAATTTGGGCATTAAAATCTATTAGTCTTAATGTAGTTTTTATAGTAGTGTTCTCTTTTGGTTGTTTTTTTGTGTTTTTTTTTAATTGCTTTGGCTTGATTATGAGCAATATGGCTAAATTTTATTTGGCATTTGAGTAATTGCTTATAAAAAGAAATTACTAGGAATTTGTGAATATGTAATTTCTCCTATTTTTTTCATGCTTGCATAATGATAGATTTTGTAAATTCATTCCATCTTAGAAGCTATATTTATGATAGGATAACTTTTTTTAATGTGTTTCAGGGACTCATTTTCTTTGCTGTTTCTTAGGTTAAAATACCAGTGTTTTGATTTAGTCTTGACCTCATAGCTGAGCAAATGCTTAAGTACTGTGTTGTACAGTATCCTGTACACCTCGTCTTCAAGGTTGTGTAGACTCATTAAGAATGTGAGTTTTTCAGTGTCAGGCACAATTAGTTACTTTGTGGAAATATTCATAGACGTCAATACCGAGGCCTCAGAAAACCTTTGATGTTGTATGATACATAGTTTAAAGGAGTTGTTAAAGTATACCTTCCTTACTCTTTTAGTCCAATTCTTCACCTGAAAATATTTTGCTTCATTTGCAGAACTCCAAAATTCTACTGAAGTTATAAAAGCAGCGAAACCCAGGACAAGGAAATGCAGCAAGGTTTGTATTTGCCAGAAGGACATTTAATTATGAGTTACTGAACTGATTGTGTTAGAAGTTCCAGTTAATCTAACCTGTTAAACCCAACTGGTATTTGGCTCAGCTGATAATACTGTAGGAAAATGAAATAATTTCAAAGGATATTTCTGTAAGTATTCAATATGGTAAATATCCAATATTACTAAATAAAAAGATAACAAGGTATCTTGAAGTTACAACCAGAAGTCATCTTCTACCTTGGTTATGGTTATTTTTTGAATATAGAACAAAGTGAAAAACGAAGGGGAAAAAATCAATTAGAAGGGATGCTAACATGATGTATGTATGAGGGATAAGGAAAGGCATTTTTGTTTAAAAAGCAATAGGTTCGTATAAAAACGTAAAGAGACTGCAAAGAAACACTGATTTTGGAAATCCTTTTTATATTATGTGATATGTGTGCTTTATATGCTGTTATAAAATTATTATGATGATAACACGAGGCACTGAATCCTGTTATTGAAAAATTAAGTTTCTAAAATTTTGTACAGCCTCCCCTTTTTATGTTGATTAATACCCGGGCTTAAATGTCTTCCAAAAGCTAAAAGACTTTTAAGCAGTAGATACCTTTAAATCGCTTAGGAAACTGTGTAAGGCGTATAATCTGATAGTTGTTTTATGGGTGCTCAAAAGTCATAAAGCATCTTAGTTTGTTTTATAATAAAATGTAGAAAATTCTGCTAGCTTACTACCCTTTTTTGGCTGTGCCAACTTGAAATATTCTTCGTGAAGGCATTCTTTAGACAGTTATTACAAGCTAAGATCTATTGGACCTTGATTTGGATGTAACAGCAGTGAATTGTTCCTACAATTGATCATATTCCCTTTTCAGAAGTTGTGTGTTTGTTTTCCGTTGTATTTCTCAGTTTTTAAAAATTGCTAATTCTAACAGTTCTGCTCAAGGGGGTCCTCTGACCATCTGAATCGTGACTGACAGCTTCCATGTATTAAAAAGGGCTAAGTCTAGGAACTGGTATGAACTGTTTGTCATCTTTGCAGGCTGGTGATTTTGGCGATATCACAAACTGGCCAACACCGAGCGAAATAGCAAACAGTGAAGTAAGTATTCTTTGTTATCTTCAGTATTAATTTTTTTTTAAAACATATTGACTTCTCTGCTTAATACCATTCCTCTCCATAATATGCTTTGCGTGTTGTAGTGTTTCAGCAGAAATTTTGTCCATAAATCAGGATACTGGTCTGTGCTTCATGTCTGCACTGGTATGGGAATTTCTGAACCTTTCCCAAGCCTGCACGCATACACTCCACTTAATGTTAGTAGTGTGCCATGGGCACGTAGGTTAAAATGATCTGTATTTACCATTTTAAAACTTGTTTTTCCTCTTTTGGAAATTCACTGAGCTCATGCACAGATGAGAAGGCCTTTGGGGTTATGAACCTGGTGCTCTCCCTCCCTTGTGGCTCAGAATGTTTTGTGCAGGTTGTCTTAGGACAATTTCGTTATCCTTGCCCTATATTCCTCTGATACATTTTCCCCTTGCTGGATCTTTAGTTAACAACTATTCCATTAAATTATCTTTCTTTCACTTTACCTCAAGTGATAAGCGCATAGTATATCTTATACCTCTTTTATGCTATTTAAAAGAAGAACAGAGCACAGATTATTCAAGCTCTGAGGTGCCATTTCACCTCTTTGCTTTAGTTCTGCAGCATGCCTTTGATGTTTTTACTGTTTTCTTGGTGAGGGAAACCAGAAGATTTCAGTTCAACAATGGGCGTTGTATAATTGAAAGTGTCCCAATGAAAACTGAAAAAGACTCTGAAGGTAGCTTGTCATGAATTGTTTGTCCTGTGGTCTCGGTTTGTAACATCCTCCCTTCTCTCCAAACTGATTCTCAAAACTTTGTTGTTTATGTCAGCAACGAAACATTTTTAGGTGTCTAACCAGGATTTTAGCGTTGCAGGTCAAAATCCTAGATGTCTGCAGTTTTGACAGAGTGTTAGGTGTATTGCTAATAGAGTTTGCATCCTCTAGTAGCTTCTTCTACAGGATCTCAAAGACCGTGGAGATTGTTACAAGAATCTTTAAACCCTGAATTGATTACATACCAATAAATGAATGCTCATTCAGTGGCTCACATACCAGTTAGAATACTTTAGTGTGTACATACATCCCATCGAGGTTTAGGATTTATACAAGAATGTGATTTTTTTTTTTTTCAGTTATGTTTATTTTTTTAAAAAAGGTACTTATAAGCTTCTTCATCACCACTATTTCTGTCAATTGCTGAAATGTTGTGAGCAGAAGAGACAGCAGTGATATATTTAACAATATGAAGCACGCATGACTTGCATCCTAATGCTGCTCATTCCTCTAGTGGCATTAGAAGTGTAAAACTCTCAGATGTGCATCAAACTCCTTCCTTAGTTAATCATAAGATTAGAAATAATTTCATCTGTGCTTTTTATACCTCAGACACACAGCCGCTTCGTTTGCTACTGACCAATAACTCACTGCTGTTCTCAAAGGCTGTGTGGCCAGTTCCACCCTGCAATAGGTTTTACTTGTAACTTTTCCGACCGCTGTTGTAACATGTGAGATACAGTTCAGAGAAACTCTGTAACCGTGTCCAAAGATAATGCTTTTTTCTGTCATGCTTTGATGCTTAGAAAATGAGAGGGTCTGCTGAACTTTTTTGAGAGATTGACTAGCAATGGAAGGATTAAATTTTATATCCTTTAATAATATTTATAAATGCTGATGTTGATTTGTGACTAAGTCTAAAATATGCTTATTTTAGCATAACTTTTTTTTTTAAATACCGGTTTTAGTGATTTAAGAAAATGTGCACTCATATCTCTTACGTTCTCTCTAGTATTGTAGGGCTTCAGCAGCTACTTGGTCAAATTTTTATACGATTAATGATGTCTGTACAGTACTAATTAAGAGTGTCTGAGAGATACATATGTAGTGTTTCATAAGAATATGCATATTTGATGTTTTCTGTCTGTAATAATCTGCTTTAAGAATATTTTGAAAAGATTATTTTGTTTTACGAGATCATATTGCATAGATTTGCTCCAGAGCTGGACGCTGTGCTCCAAGCAGGGTCTCACCAGAGCAGCCTAGAGTGGCAGAATCAGCTCCCTAGATCTGCTGCCCACGCCGCTTTGGATGCAGCCCAGGATACAATTGTTTTTCAGGGTTGCGAGTGCACGTTGCTGTCTCGTGTCCAGCTTTTCCTCCACCAATGCCCCCAAGTCCTTCTCCCCAGGGCTGCTCTCAATCCCACCATCTCCCAGCCTCTATTGAAACCAGGGAAGAATGAAAATATCTACTATTCTCTATGATGCTGTTGATTTTGCTTTCTTTGAAACCTGTTGTTCTGCGGGATTTCCAAGAAGTGATGATCTGCAGGATGCTGGCATAGCTCAAATGCACACAGTTCCCAGTAAATGCCATATTCTAAAGTGGGGAAAAATAAATCTGTAATCATGCACCTCCACATCCTCTGATCTTTGCTTCATGTTCTCATGTAGTGGAACAGAATTGTCAGGGTTAAGACCTATGGCTCCTTATATTTTACATGAACACTTGGCATGCTGTTGAGATTGTACAGCATCATAGGAAGTTCTGATTTACTCTTCAGTGTTCTATAAGCACAGCTTTTTAAAGATAATCAGTCTGAACAGTGAGTACTGGTGAGCAGTATTTCTTTCTTTCCTATAAAATTCTGAGCTATTGAAACATGATTGTTGTTCCCTCTGGAATTCTACATCTTCAGTTAAAAAGCAAACAAACAATCTACGTCTGAAAATTTTTTTTATGGTCTTGCCAAGTTAGCAAAAGATGAGACTTTACAAAACAACCCAGTTCTTAAAATTCACCCTACCAAAGAGGTTGAGAACAGGCAATAAAGGAATTTTAATAGATAAAGGAAAATTGTACTTTTTGCTCTCAGCAGCTGTACGGTCGGAAATAATTACCAGTATTTCTTGCAGTGTAAGGCTGTAAGTCACAGTAAGAAGCCAACAAATAGAAGAGAAAAGGAGGATAAATCTGATCAAAAAAGCAATAATGGAATCAAGGACAACCCAGAGGCAAAGCCAGATGGTCCAGGAGATAACACTAGTGAAGATGAAGCTCAAACTAATAACCAAAGGAAAAAAGGTCAGTCTGGGCACTATGTGTAAAGCACTAAGTCACCATTGATACAGTTACGTTAATTCCAGTTGAATGTCTTGATGAAACTTTTTATGTGTTCCATTTTCTAGGTGATAACACTGTATATTGCTTTCTGTTGGAAAGCTTAACCCAGGCTTCTTTTCTCAGGTTTTGGAGTGTCCTGTTTAGTCAAATCAGAATTTTTGGGAAAAAGCAGCTTGTGTCCCTACTGATGGTCCCTGGGGATATGACAATTTCTTGAAAACGTTGTCGTGGCTGTACAGACTGTTGCTGTCACTCATAGCTTCATTTCACTAAATAGAGAACACTATGGAAACTTAACTTCATATATATATATATATGTCTGTGTGTTACTATATATAATAACACTTGAATTTTCATGTTTTATTATTAGCTTACACCTTGAAGTGATCACTTGAGAACTATACCAGGTTATTAATTTCCTTTTGATCCAATCTGTTATATTAAAAAGAGGAAGCAAACCGCTATCTCATTTTGTCAGTAGACTGGAAAAGGCTGGAGAAACAGCTGAGAGAGTTTTAAGATATTGATGCCCTCAGCTGCTTGGTTTTTCTTGCTTCTCTGCTGGCATTTCTTCAGATCCTAAAGGCTTTTGCTGTTTAGTCCTCCTAAGTATATATTTAAAACCAAATCGCTTATTGCTTTTAATTTTTCCATTGGAAATCTAAAGCAAGGCATTCCACAGGTATAGCCTCTCCGCCACAGCGTGGATAACACATTTTATGTATTTGGTTATATTTCTTGGCTACAGAGATATGAAGTCCATGGTACCAACAAAGTACAGGAAAGCAAATATTATTATTAACTAAATGGTTGCTGGATATTTTAAGCCAGACTACAACAAAATACAGCTTTGCTTTTGATGCACGTTAATGAAATTAATCTGAACATCTCAGGAATTTAGCTGTGGTGCTGTATTTTTACCTTGGGAAATTTTTTATGGTTTGTGACTGAAATCTTTATTTTAGTGGTTAACTTTATGTTACTTTTTATCTTTAAGTTTTGCATGCAACTTGTGAAATGACATAGTAAAGAGCTTACTGTATATATTTAATATAACTATAAATTCTTGGTAATGGAGATGTCTACTACATCTAAAAATTAATTAAATAAAAAAGCTCACCTTCATACATTTAAAGGTTAGGTAAGGTTGCCTCTCAGCTCCTGTTTATTGCATTTATTATTGTTTAGTCATTCATCATACCTTAAAATTTCCATGTTAAGCTTCTTAAACTTTGAAATTAACTGTTACCATTTCTACAAGAATTGTGTAGAATCATTTCAGGAGCTGAAACTTCAAGTAGTACTATAATTAAGAGTAATATATTCACTTTTCAAGGTAACAAGCAGAAATGGGTGCCACTTCATTTGGATGATGTAAGGTCAGATGGTCAAGAAAGACCAGGCTCTCGAGCTAGCTCAAGATTTCTCTTGGAATCAAACAAGTCCATACCTCATAACAGAAGAAATGAGTCAAGAAGTAAGTAGTTTCCAATCTCTGGGTCTTTCTGTTTGTGGCAAATCAAGTATAATACCGTGTGAGTAGGCATTAGATTGGTGGTTTATGTTGAGTGTTGTCTTTTCCTGTGCTAAGTAAAACCTAGTGTTTATATATGCCAATAATCAGCAAAAAATAAATTGTATTGTAGTTTAACAAACTGTAAATTGGAAAATTTTGTTTAAAATTTTAATGTCATGGGTTTTTTTTAACATCTTCACAAATTGATCAGAGTCATTACATCTCAATTACTGACTCTGCAGAATAGCTGAGTTTGGAAACCTCTGTCTTTACAGTGTGTGCTGGTGCTCTGATTCAGAGCACCATATATTTTTTTTCTTTATGGCTCCCTACAGAGTCTTGGGCCACAGCTTTATGATGCAAAACTTTGGGAATAGTCTCATAAGATGGCTGCTCTGTCCTGGTATTCCCACAGCTTGTTGCTACCAGAGGAGTTGGACCTAAACTTTGAACTCTGCTTTGACAATGTTACTGATTTTTTTTTTTTTATTTTTTTTTTTTTTTTTTCTCTTCTTTTAAATTGGAACAATTTCCTCTCTTCTCCTCACCTGTTTTGCAGCGT
>JAAGNO010007142.1:14959-44727 GCA_033439905.1 Ceryle rudis
TTTTTTTTTTTTATTTTTTTTTTTTTTTTTTCTCTTCTTTTAAATTGGACCAATTCCCTCAGTTCTCCTCACCTGTTTCTCAGCATGGCCATGCAAAAAGTTGTACTGGCACAACAGAGACAGAAATGTACCACAGCTGGTACTGCTTCTGGTCCTCAGGTGTTCTGAGTACAGCTTGTTGGATTGCAGAAGTCTTAGGCTGAGAGTAACTGGTTAATATATTTGCATTTAAGTTTGAAAATTGCAGTATACATTAACAACTTAAAACTTTGCTCAGTATTATGAGCTGGATGCTACTGATGGGATTTGTTTATGAAGTTATTTTAGGAACATAGATGTAAGAGTTTCATCTGGATGTCTGAGGGATGGACAGGAGCAGGGGGAGGATTTCTGGCTTCTCCAGCAGTTACTCCTCAGGATGGTCAAATGACCAGAAGCTTGTAGCATGAACTCCACCTCAAGGCTCTAGTGATTCAAGACCAGTTTCAGTGTGAGCTTAAATACTGCACTAACTCATAAAGGTGTTACACGCAGGGACTTTCACATGTGTCTGTGTCACATAGTGTCTGAGTGCAAAAATAAAAATAATTTGGAGAAATAGTTCAAATAATGCCAAAGCATTTTGGGTCTCTGAGGTTGAGGGTAGCAAGTGTGAAGGCTGAGTGGGGCCTTCCCAGTAGGACACAAATAACAGATTATGATATTCATAAATCCAGAGTCTTATTTGACAGAAAATAAAGTACAGTAACTTGAATAGTACAAGCACAAGTATTTTGTTGTAGGGTTAATTAAAAAATAGTTGCTACTAAAGCAAGATTTCTTATACAAATGAAGAATCCTATCTTATTCAGTCCTCTGTTAAAGTTATCAGCTCTCAATTTGATCGAGTAGGAGCTGTATCCCATTCCTCTGACAAAGAGATCCCCTGGCATCTGGAAGACTATCTAATTACTACTTAAATAAACTTTAAGCAAGGGTGACCAACTCAAGATGGAAGTCTCTGGGAGCGTTAGGAAAAGAGGAAGAAATGGTGTGGGAGAATATGTGCATGAGAGGGATTTGGTTTTTCTCATGAGTGAAGTGAGAGTTATACCTGTCCTAAAGCGTTGTGGTGAGTGGAGCCAAGGTCCAACCTTACATAGATTCTTACAGAGTCATCTTAGAAATCCAACTGTTATCAAAAAAGGGTTCTTAACCTAAAAGCTCAGTTTGGAACAGGACCAGAAGAGAGTAAATGATTGCTGTTAAATGGGCAGAGTCAGGGGAGTGGTAGATGGCTGCTTCTGGAAACAAAAGGGAGGCTCCAGCGAGCCATCAGTGTGGAAATCCCACCCCTGCAGGATCATCAAGAGCTCGAGCTCTACCTAGGTCAGTCTAGGTACTTGGAGCTAGTGATGACTAGCTATCATGGTGGTGACTGTGCTATCATGCCCGGAAGGAGAATTGTGTGATCATTCCTTCCAGTCCCCCGCTGATTGTAGGTATTGTGATCACTAAGCTGGCACCAGGGTGTCCAGTAGCTTCAGAAGCATTTGAGAGTGACTGCCAGTCAAGGCCCATTTACCCTTCTTTATTGCTAACAGCTTCTGCCTGACCTGCCCTTAGGCCTGCCTGGGCAAACTTTACCTTTCACCCCTGCAGCTTTCAGATCTCACCTTCTGCTTCAACCGGCGCAACTGTGTCAGTGGACAGTGGATTGCCGGGGTGCGAGCTGAGGACTCTGTTACGAGGGACTTTTGGCCAGTAATCATGTATTCTGCAGTGTTGTGTCCTGCAACCTTTCTGAGCATCCAGAAAGTGGAAAGGGACACTTTTCAGTGCAGTGTTTTATGGTTAATACCTAGGAATATATCTGCTTAATTATACTGTGATCTTTAATTATGATTGCTTTTTTTTCCCTCTTAAAGATTGGCGTCGTGATAGAGAGAAGAGAGATGATCACGATGAAGTGTGCAGTGTGAGAAGTGAGGGTGGCAGCGTTCGAGGATCCTCCAGAGGCAGAGGAAGAGGCAGAGGCAGAGGAAGAGGACGCGGCAGAGGAAACCCTAGAAGTATGCAAAGTAGTAGATGCATAGCAAAAGATTTCAAATTATGTTTATAATGTTATTTTAGGTTATGTGTGCACATCAAGCAAGAGTAGTCTGAAAAAACACATCCTGTAACTTAATGTAATTAAGCAGCTCAAGTCTTTTTAAAAATCAAATGCTGAAAATCATCAGTAAAATGGTGGTGTGTATCATGTCTTAAAATATTTGTGTGCTGGCCTTGATATTTGTCATCAACTTTCTTTTATGTTCTCCTTTATTTTGAAGTGAACTTTGAATATTCAGTTGGTTATCAAGAGCTGTATGGCAATGGAACTGACCAAATATTTCAACCTGAGCTTAATGCCAGTGTGATGTATTACTATGGTGATGGAACAGGAGTGCAGATGTATTCTGTGGATGAAGCACTTCTCAAAGAATATATAAAACATCAAATGTAAGTAGATTGTTTAATGTACAAATATTTTTAGAGGTCTAGTTAGGATAAAGTAACTCATTTCAAACAGCGTTTGATCCTTATTATCCATATAAAGGTGGGGATTAAGGCATTTCAATGTAACATTTCGCTCTGACCATTACCAGTATCAGTTTGAATTTATTCACTAGTAGGGTGGAAAAACTTGAGTGATGGGAAGGAATTTTAAGGAAGCTGTTCTGCCTCTTGTGCTGTGGTCTGGCTCTAACTTATATACCTGCTTTATTTATGGTACATAGCCCTCTTTTTATGTTGTCATGTAATTGAGATATGGATGTCTTTGAGCTTGTGCTTTTGAGTATTGTTGGTCTGTTTGCCTGTAAAGCTCTTCTTGGGTGATGTAGCTTGACATTTCCCTTATTTGCTCTCAATTTCACGTTGAGAAGTCTTGTTAGTTTTGTGTTTTCAGAGTGTTACACCTGAAAGATTTAACTGAAAGAGAATAGTTTTGCAATGATACTTGATTTTTCAATAATCTGAAATGTTTACTTTCTCGTGTACATCATTAGGCAATGAGAAACCATCTGGAAGATTGATTATCACCAGGAGGCAAGTCAAAAAGGGCCTGGAAACCACTAGTTCATTTTAAAGAGACAGTTTCCACCACTGGCAGATATTTCATCATCTGTACTTGCAACGGCATTTCTCTGCGATGCCTCTGTGGTGGTTTTTGATTGCCCTTGTATTCCATAAAGCAACTTGCTTATTTTATTCTTGCTTCTTTTGTTACAGTTGACGCAAAAAGGAAGAAAAAAGCCTCTTTAAGGGCAGAAAGTGTCTGGCATGTGGCTATCAACTTCAAAACTTCTATTGCAGTCTTTTTTGTTACTCTTGCTGCCAGGCCCCTATGAGACCTGACAGTGGACATGTACCCCCATGTCAGGATAATCGGCCTGCACTGTCCTCAGACAAGTGAGGGAGGAGCACAGACACTTCACTGTTGGCCAGATTTCTGGGCATGCAGTGTAGAATCCAGAACTTCTAAGGTAGGACATGATGATGTCCCCCTCTGCTGAGAAAAATGTCAGTTACAGCATTGGTCACATCTGACTTCTGGTTATATTTGTATTTTATTTGAGCAACAGGAGGTTAGCAGGTGTCAGTAGAAGACTTGGCATGGCTGGCTAACCAGAGCCACTGGTTGCTTGTCTGATACGAACTCCTAAGGCAGATTGATTTGTTTGCTTTCCATGAGAGAGAGGCAGCTTCTTGAACAGGTTTAGAACATAACTTCACTAATTTTTTTTTCTCCTTAAAAATAAATGAATTATTTATTTCTTTTATCACAATAAAAAAGGTGGAAACAGACTATAGCTATTATTAGCTTCTAAATGGGGATGGTTTTATCTGCCTTTCACACTTCGGTACAAAACATGAAAGTGAGTATGCTAAAGAAGGAAGTATATACGGAATATAGCTACACAGAACTGTTAGGTCTCAGAGTTCCTTATGGAGTCCAAGATAAATCAGGATGTGTTTGAGAAGTGAGATTAGTTTGAATCTTAGTGAATTGATTAATTTTAAAGCAGTTTACCTGCTTAATAGGGGAAAAAAATCTTAGAGACTGGGTCCAACTGAGTTAATGTGTAATTACAGAAGAAAAACACTGCTATCAAGCAGGTTTGGTTTTTTTTTGTCCTAAGAACCAGCTTGATGTATGAGAGAGTAATATTTGTATTACATACAAAACTCATGTTTTTAATTACAGGCTGAGGTTGTCAGCCTGAAAAGTTTCAGTGCTTAGCAACTCGTCAGTCTGCAAAATGCAGTAGAACTCTATTTATAAGTCCTCTTTCTTTAAAAAGGTAAGTTATAGTTCCGACATTCATCCAAGTCTGCATCAATTCAAGAATAAGCAAAGGAACTCTGAATAAAGTGGAAAAGAATAGCTGGAGGGAATGTGTGTGTGCTTAGGGTTTGTCACTTGAGTTGGAGCAAACTTGTGCTTTGTCTTCATTTATCATTAATGGTCTTTCACGTTCCTTTTTCTAGAGTGATGGACATCAAGTGAGGCAGTTTGAGTCAAGTTCAGTCATTGTCCATTTCTGCTTGTGGAATGTTTAACTAGGTGAATCGTTACAACAGTTTACCTTTACTGTATGACTGTAAAGGTAACATTAGTAAAATGTTGATATATGGCTTTGGCGCTTGCTTATCTTATAGATTGGGAGGGGAATAGAAATGTAGCAGTTCAAAACAGTAAATAGGATATTCTTGAAAGAAACCTTCTCTTTGTGCACAGTTGCTTCACTAATCAGTTTACTTAGCTCTGAGTAAGAGCTTAATTCTCCGAAAGCCTTGTTCTCTTTTCTGTTTGCTCTGATTTAATGGCAGTGTTTTCATTTGTCTTACGTCTTATTGTCCAACTTTGAGACTTTATATTCATTCTGTCTTGGAGATGAATGTTTCATATAGAGAGCTCTTGCTTCAAATTTCTTTATCTACCAAAAAATAAAAGAAAGAAATGGTATCAAGCTTCTCCTTAGGTCAAAGATGACATCAGAGTCCTCTCCTCTTGGTAACTTTGGCCTTGATCCCAACTTCAGTGGAGACACTTAGAATTTTATATTTTGTTGAAATTAGAATTAACTTTATCTACATTTGCATGTGTGTTATTTGGCGGTTGTTGTTTGGTTTTGGTGTTTCGTTTTGTTTTTCCCTCAGCATTTTGATGCTCTCTTGTTTTGTTTTTTCACTACCTCTCTTTTTGTGTCATAGAATTTAATTAATTGCTCTCCATTAAATCGTTCACTATCTACATTTTCCTGAACCCAAGGAGGAGTAGTTATTCCTTGGATGGAATATTCAGAATTGTGGTATGATGTGTAAGCTCGGTTAAATGCCTAGATTTTAGTCATCATGATTATACTGGGTTTTTTCCATTCTTCTTCATAGGATGTTTTATTGTTCGCTTGCTTTGTGTTACAGGTCATGATTTGAATTCTTTACTTTTCACTAAGTATAAAGCATCTTGACACCCTGGTCATTTCATAGAGCAGCATCACTTTTTAAGAAGATTTGTCTTCCTGCTATTTCCTTGTCCCTCGTCTCTCTTGTTCTGTGATATTGTCAGATTCCTGAAATTGTCTTTGTCCGCCTTTATCCACTAAACATCGTCTCTTCTTTTAGACTTTACCTTCCTCCATGAACTGCTGTGCCTTGTGGTACAGTTTCATGACAAATACGACATTACTTTTTTTCTTTTTCCGTGTTCCTGCAAGCATGCTTGACGTGATGATTCAGAGTACATGTATGTGCCTCAACAGTCAGATAGGATATTTAAGCCTTCTAATGTACTTGAAACTGGGAAAAGATACAGTTCAGGATGAAGGTGCACTGATACTGCGCTGTAAGCAGTAGTTCATTTCACTTCATCTATGTGGAGGCTAAAAGAATGTTGTTTCCTTCTGTTCATGTAAGTAATAAGGGAAGGGATGGGTGAAAGAAAAATTGAGCATAGTTTTTCCTTATGCAGTTCATATATGCAAGCGTAACAAGGCTTGGATTTCTACCCCTGTGTACTGTACTGGATCACAAGTCTATCGTGACACGTGGAGCATGCGTGCTCTTCTGCAAGTCTTGCTTGTAATGATGCACTTCTTGAAAGAACGACTTTGTTGATGACAAAGTATGCTCTGTTTTTAATGGAAGACTTGAACAAGGAATCTCTACATTGCTGTTTTAGGATTTTCTTTAACCTATAATAGGCCCTCATCTGTACATCTCTTTCTGCAGCGAGTATTATTTCAGCACAGAAAATTTGGAAAGAGACTTCTTTCTAAGGAGAAAGATGGACCAACAAGGATTTCTGCCTGTTTCATTGATTGCTAGCTTCCGTCGAATGCAAGCACTGACTACAAATGCTGCGCTTATTTTGGAGGTAAAATATTTATGTATGAAGATTGCTTGGCTAATTTTGTACTGCCATTTAAAGTCAGCGTTATGAAGTTAACAAACATTTCTGTTTGCAATGATAAGGATTTGTGGTTTGTTTTTTTCTTTTTTTGAATGGTGCTGGGTATGTACAGTTTCTAAAGTTATTATATACTTGTTGCACAGGCTCTAAAGGACAGTACAGAAGTTGAAACTGTGGATCAGAAGATAAGAAAAAGGGTTGATCCAGAAAAGTGGCCAATTCCAGGTCCTCCTCCATGTAGTCTGCCACCGACTGACTTTTCTCAGTTCATCAACTGTCCAGAATTCATACCAGGCCAAATGTTTGGCTCGCATACTGGTAAAGGATTTATTTTATAGAAATATAAGTTTAGGACTTTCTGTCTAGCTTAGGAAGTTTGCCTCTTGATACTGATTTCAGAATAGAAGTTGTACATTTGGTAACTGTTTATTCAGCTGATATTCCTGTCACCCTTGCAGTTGCCAAGTCACATGTCTGTCATGGCTGCTGTAAAGTAGATAAAAATGTCTCTTAGGGGTTATGGCTGTGACCATTCTCCAGAACGTAGTATAAAGGACTACAGGCCTTTGGTAGGAGTAGTGTAAGTAGCAATAGTAATCGTCTTAATCATAAAATCCGCTTCATGAATGCTAACTGTTTATCTGGCGTATCCTGGTTTTGGATGGAGATTCCATTCACTTTATTAATAGGGTTATGGCTTTGTTTGCTGACAGCCCTTGGCAAAGTAATCATTTACTGAAACGCTGGCTGGAATTAATTGAGAAGAATGAAGACTGATTTAGGCACCTGCCCATAAAGCTAGAGGATGGTGTGGAGGAATCCTGTCCCTAATGATGCTGCTCTTGTTTTCTGAATAAACACATATTTTCTTGCAGACTGTTAGAAACTTTCCTTGCAAATAAGCTGCCAGAATCGATCTTTTCCTAAAATATTGAATGAACCGTGAAAAACTACCTGCTAAAAATGTAAAGAATTCTGATGATCGGTGTTAGGAGAGGTAGAAAAATGGTAGTTGTGGTTAAAAGAAAGACTAGTGAAGTAACTAAAAAACTCCAACAAAATAAAATCCAAAACCCACAGCAGGAACTGAACTACTGTTCTCCACTGTTAGAGTCTGCACCAAGTTCTCCGAGAATGGGAAGCCTTCTGAATCCAAAGGAAAACACTGAGAAGAGTAATTTTCAGACAATGTCTAAAGGATTGTCTACAAGTTTGCCTGATTTGGACTCTGAACCCTGGATAGAAGTGAAGAAGAGACATCGTGCATCCATGGTCAAACTGAAGGTAAAATAAACCCCCCTGAGTTAAGTCTAAAATAAACAAATGCAAAACCTGACAGCTTTCAGATTATTCCGTAAAAGAAGATTTTTAGGTCTTAATGTATGTGGTGCTTGATAATGCAATACAGTTAGCGTGCGTACTTCTCGCACTACCAGACCTAGAACAATGAAGTGCATTTAAGATGATGATCCATAGTACACTGAAATGAAAAGGAAATACTGGGGTGTGTTTTTTTCTGCTGAAGGACAGTCCTACCTGTTGATTGTTGAAAAAGGCATTGTAATGTGCACTGAGAGTTGTTCTAAAAGCTTATGGTGGAATTCCTTAGACAAGTAGTTTACTTAATAAACATCTGAAAGTGGCTGTATTGTTTCTATTTCTGATATATTTGTTCAGAGGTAATGATCCATCGTATTCTGTTTGCCTCCTATTTGGATTATCACTATCCAATTCAAATATAAACTGCCATCACCTTTTCCAACTTAGGGAAGTGTTCCTATACCTGATCAAACATCAGCCCAACAACAGCCACCCCTGCCTCCAGAGGAACAAGAACAAGAAGAACTTGATTTTTTGTTTGATGAAGAGATGGAACAAATTCAAGGTCGGAAGAATAAATTTACTGATTGGTCAGACAGCGATTCCGATTATGAGATTGATGATCAGGACGTAAACAAGATTTTGATTGTAGCACAGACACCACCATATATAAAAAAACATCCTGATGGAGACCATACTGGCAACCATGTATGCCGTGCAAAAATTACATCAGAACTTGCTAAAGTTATTAACGATGGCCTATATTATTATGAACAGGATCTGTGGATGGAGCAGCGTGAAAATGACACTATGATGAAGGTAACTCTCTTCATTTTTGGCCTGAAAACCATGCCTGTCCAAACAGTTCCAAAAGTAATTTCAGTCATCTGTTACATAATTGCAAAATGCTACTCTTTCTTTGAAAGAAAAGTGACAGTAGTTGAATTTACAGGTCTGATGAATTAACTTTTTGATAATACTGTTAACAGTTGAAAGTAAAGCCAGCAAGTTTTTTTCTTGTCACAGATTTGACCAAAAGCATTGAATGAATATTTTTTAGAACTATTTTTAACATTTTGGAGATGGTTCAACTTTTCCAATGTTTTCTTGTAAGGGATTGAAGGTAATACAATAATTTTCAAGTAGTTTTATGTTAAGGTTCTGTTTGCCTTGTAGCTTGTTAGAATGGTAGCTCTGTGAGCAGCTGAGACCTCGGATTGCACACCTTGTTCTATTAGAAAACCTTTTTCTTTCTTTTTTAGCTTATACGTGGGCCCTTGTCTTTGAAAGCTTTCAGACCTTTCAAGGAGTTTGTCAGCTTTGTGATTTTTATTTTATTTTTTTAATTATTATTTTAAAAAATATACTCAGCAGCTGTAAAATTGCAAATGACTTGAACTCCAGCACTTCACAGACAGAGGTCAGCACAGCACACTGCTGTCCTATCACTTGCTGCTCTTGGTTTATTAAGAAACCCTTTATTTTGTGCAAGTGACCCCAGCGAGCGGCATGTCTGTAGGCAATCCCAGGGTATCTATCACAAGCCTATATTCTGTGTACAGAAATACAGAGTTACCTAAACACTAAGTGGTGAGGGGAAGGCATTTTTACTTGTGCATAAGGGCAAAGGTGGATTGGGGGCAGGGAGGAGGGAAATAGTTTAAAGGACAAATTGGAGCATGTGGATACAAAAAAGAGCTGACAAAGATAAGAAAGAGTAAGAAATAAAGGTAAAATTCAGAATACGGAGCTTCATTAGAAAGCAAATGGACCAAGAAAACCAGGAAACTGGAGGAGGACAGTGAGAAATAGCTCACAGCAAGAGAAAGTATTTTCTTTTTTCCTTATTGTTGTGTTTTTGATAATTATTTAAACAAGATTTTTCACACACAGCATGCACACAAACCTATATGTCTTGGAAGATCCTGTCCTCTTGCAGTTTAAGCTACAAATAAAATAAAATAAAATAAAACCAAAACCAACCAAACAAACAAATGCACAACCAAACCAAAGTTGAACACTTTATTTACAAATACTGGCTTTTCTGTATCCGTAGTCTCAGGAAGGGAGCAGGGCCCCTTCTGCTCCTCTAAATTGCTAGGACCTTTCTTGGCATGCTTACTGCAGAAGAGGGATGGTTAGGGGCTTGGCAAGGGGCAGGATCTCGGTCATTTCTGTTTCTTATTGTCTGTGAAAATTCACAGGCAGGTGGCCTTACCTGCCTCCGTTTGCCCATCTGTTGGCATGACTGTTTCTTTCGGCTAGTGCCGCGTGAGCTGCGTTAGGTTATATCCAGTGTTCGCTGTGCTGTTTTTACAACGCGCTAGAGACTCCTTCCATCACCCTTAAAAGAAATCTGTACTGGCTGTGTGTGGGCAGTTGTGTGTCAATTCTTGCTTGCTTATTTTCTCTTTCATGAAATTCACCTGTTTCTCAGGATGAGTGTTATCTTGCTTTGCACTTACAATTTGCTTTCTCTAATTCAGCAAGAGATTGAGAACTTTAAGAAGCTGAATCTCATTAATAAGGAAGAATTTGATAATCTTGCACCGGAACCAATTGTTAATCAAACCCAAGAAGTTCCTACAGGTCCTTCAGAGTTACAGAAAGGTAAGTAGTAGGTATTTATTTATTTTTAGAATTTCTGTAATGAAGAACAATTTTGTAGGTGTTTTTAACTCCTCCTGCCTCTGCAATACTTTAACTTTGGTTCAGTCAGCAGTCTGAGGGGCTTTTTTCTTTGCTATTTTTTCAAACTGTCAGCCCTTCATCAGTAGCACGGCTTCCACTGAACTGGAAGACACTGGTCCATGTACTTTTTAGGATATATGAGAGCATCAAAAGGCAGTGTTCTGTTTTGTTGTCACCGTATACCAACATCAGGTGCTTTTTGTGTAACTTGGCATTTACAATGTGTAAAGTAAAAACTAGTGATGTTGTGATACATTTTCTGGAAACCAGTATTTTTATGAGTAACAGGGATACAATGAAGTGAGATTAGAAGAATATTCTGTTTGTATCATAACCTTACTGAACAGTCACAATGTCCAAATCTTATCTTTTGAGGTATTTCTGATACAGTAGCAGTAGTTACATTTACTAGGATACATGCTAATAGCATCTGTAAAGTGATTGAAGAAAAAACACCTCACCTAAAAGCAAGAATGTGGTTATATTTTGACCAGTACTATTTTCCATTACTTTGCTGGTGTAGATACACAAGAACAAGGAGGTAACAAAGAAGCAGGTTCAATTTCCTAGCACAGTTATGCTTGAAACATTGTTTCATCATTTTGAACAGTTTGTGCTGCTTCTACACCAAGTGCTTTTTGTCACTTTGATTACCCTTTGGGGATGATGTAGTTCACTTGAGATGAAACAGGCCTTTAAGATACTAGGGGAGTTTAGGCTTTGAAATCCTCTCTCTTTTGAAAACAAATATTTTCTTCTTCCTGTCTACAGGTTTAGCAGAGGAGCTGGCTTGTAATTTAAGTACTGACGTACCTCCAACACCAGCAATAGCTCGATCACTGCCAACAGCAGTTCCAGATTCCCCCTGTGTTCACCCTGGCTTCATCCCGCGAACACCTCGCACCCCAAGGCTACAGGATCCCAACAAAACACCCAGATTCTACCCTGTGGTTAAAGAAGCACGATCCATTGATGTAAAGGTAAATGGAGAGATGTAGTATTTAAAAAAAAACACAAAAAACCCCAAACCAAAAAAAAAACCAACAAACCAAAAACAAAACACACCACAAAAAAAACCCAGAAAAAGCCTATAAAACTCATGTCTGTGTGTATGATTTAACAGGAATTAAAAGGAAAAAAAATTAAATGCTTGTACTTTATTTTTTTTTCTTCAAAATATTTACTATATTCATTTTTTCACTTGTACAAAATGATTTCTGAATGTTCTCTCTAAAATTTCTTATAAGTCTTTGCTGAAAAAGTATAATGTCTAAAGATTTTTAATGTAAGGCTAATCTTTAGGTTATGAAGTGAATGTTGTGACTTTAATAATGTATTAGAATACAAAATTTTTAGAACTTTAGGAGGAAGAGAATGAATTAAATAAAAATAGGGAAATAAATACCTTATTTAATTCCTTAGGGTCCAAGAAAAAGAAAAACAAAACACAGTACAAATCCTCCCTTAGAATGCCACATTGGTTGGGTAATGGATTCCAGAGACCACAGGCCAAGATCTTCCCCTGTGAGGTAAGCGGGTTTTTTTGGTTTTGTTTTTGTGTTTGGGTTGGGTTTGGTGTTTTTTTTTCCCATAGAAATTTCAAGTTTGATTAGTTCTCAGTGCTAATGGAGAAATAGGCTGCAATGAAAGACAGTTTATCAGTACAGTGGAAGCAAGAAAAGAGCAATCAAGAAAAACAAAACCATAGAATAGCAGGCTCCTGGAAGTAAGCTAGCTAGAATACATTCACAGTGTTATTTGTTGACCCATGTAGTCTGTATTACATGAAGTAGTATTACTGTCTTAGCAGTAATACTACTTCCAGTACTGGTATTACCTTCAGTGATTTTGCCTGTAAGTGTTCATTTAAAATCAGGCGTTACAGTACTGGTTGTTTATCATCATCCAAACCTGCCTGTTTATTGATGTACTAGCACAGCAGCTGAGCTTCTTGAGATGCACCTGAGAAGAGATGGGTGGGACCCCAGGCACGCGTTGTAATGGTCGTCAGGTGACTCTGTTATTCTGACAGCTCTTGTGTAGATCAGAACGGTTGGAAACTAATTCTGTAAAAATGTTTATAAGACAGAGCTACATTTATTGGTTTGTTTTCCTTTTCTTCAGCAGTTCCAATGCTTCACCTTCAGAAGGAGCTCCACTAGCAGGAAGTTATGGATGTACCCCAAATTCTCTTCCAAAATTTCAGCATCCTTCTCATGAACTGCTAAAGGAAAATGGCTTTACTCAACAGGTGTACCACAAATATCGCCGAAGGTGTCTGATGGGTAAGCTGCTAAATGTGCTTCCTAAAATTTTAGGTACCAGTTGCCAGGTGTCATCTGCTCTCAGTTTTCTTCCCGTTGATCCTTATCCTTATTTGTTCTTGAGAAAGGAAAACAAAATTTATTTGATGCTTCTATTTTATGAACTCTGCTTTCCTCTTAACTTTACATTCCCTGACAAAAAATTTACCCTGAAGTTTAAACTTAAGTTACTGGAAGATTTTGTGTGTGTATTTACTAATGGAAACACACTTGAAAAATAATTCTGCTGAAGAATTAAAAATACTGTGCTTTTTTTTTTTTTCTTCTCTCTTATTTTCCCAGAGAGGAAACGGTTGGGAATTGGCCAGTCCCAGGAAATGAACACACTTTTTCGTTTCTGGTCCTTTTTCCTGAGAGATCACTTTAATAAGAAAATGTATGAAGAATTCAAACAACTTGCTCTAGATGACGCAAAAGAACACTACAGGTATTTGCTTTATCTTAGAAGTTAAAAACTGGTGAGATCTTACAATTCATTTCCGTGACTGCAGAGTTTGTGTCTGAAGTGAACATTTTTAGTATTTGCTTTGGCTCTTTGTAAATCTTTAAAGTAATAGTCTCTCTGTTATTTTAATACCAAAAATCTGTTTGTGTATATTTGTGCTTTGCAGTTTAATAGCAAAATGTGCAGCATCTCCTGACTTGTAACCTATTCTGAATTCTACAGAATCCCGTAACTTGTTGACCGTGAAAGTCAGCTCTCTACTTAGTAACAGATCCTTCCTTTCCTAGGTGAAGACATTCTTAACCTCATTCAACTTGTTCAAACAGCTTCTTGCCTTACAAAAATAACAGAAAAAAATTACTATAAAGGAAATCACCACTGCCCCTTGAGCTCTTTGATATTATTCCCTTCCTCCCGCCCTGTTCTCCCTCACCTCTATTCCTTTTAGCCTAAGAGACAAGGTAGCCCAATGTTTTGAATGCCAAGTGAGGAAGTGCTGGCTATGAAAGTTTGGAGATATTGTCTGAGGCTGCAGAGTGATAGTTTCTGGGGTGCAAAGGTGGCCTTAATAATATCTTGCATCTCTACTCTGAGCTTTCTTGATGCTCTGTGACTATCCAGGGATACGCTTACTAGGAGAAACTTTGGAAGGCTCTTAAAGGGACTAAGGTGGCAGCAGATGAATGCAGAACAGGAGGCGGTGCCAGCTATCCAGAGTCGCAGGGCAGCTCTGGTGATGGTGTGGCAGCCAAAGCCAGGAAAACATACAACCCATAAAATGCTATTTTTCTGGTACTTTATGTTATTAAATACTGAGCCAGAAACCCTGGCACTGAGGTGTGTGGGGGCTGAAAGAACATCATGTTCTGCCCTACATGTTGGGTTTTGTGTGATGGTGGGTTAGGCTGACTTTTGGTCAGACCCTCTATGGTTGATTTTCTGTTGACGCTGTTGGTATGTACAGCTGTACTGCAAATGTTCAAAGCATTTGTGTTCGGTTTGCTCTGTGTGTATAGCGTCTGTAGTTCATAAAGTGAATCCGTGGGACAAACCTGATTGTCTTGTCAGTTTTGGTTATTTGTAAAGATGTTTCAGAGCAATAGGTTGGTAAAAAATGATGTGAGAAGGAAGCAGGTTTTCTGAGAAGAGTAAAATGAGACCAAGCCATTTACTAAACACAAGGAGAGGCTGAAGACTTGCATCCTTGTGAAGAACAAGGAGCATATGTGTAAGGTTTTCATACCTCTCTTTCTTCTCTGCTCTTCTACAGGTACGGATTGGAATGCTTGTTTAGATTTTACAGCTATGGCCTAGAAAAGAAATTCAGGGAAGAAATATTCAAGGATTTCCAAGAAGAAACAAAGAAAGACTATGAAGCTGGTAATTATCGTAACCAGTCTCTGTGCACACAGGGGTAACTTCAGTGGGGAAATAATCCCAGTTCCTTGGCACTGACTTGTTAACTAACCCAAGAGCAGCTTTTGCTGACATTCCTTTTGTCTTGCAGTTCTCTTAAACATATAGTTACTAGTGAATAAGTTTTTAATTAAATCTGACATTTGTAAATTGGTAAGATTATCTTTTTTCCATTATTAGGTCAGCTATATGGACTTGAAAAATTTTGGGCTTATCTAAAATACTCTCAGCACAAAACTTCAGCCATTGACCCCAAACTGCAGGAATACCTTAGTAAATTTAAGAGACTGGAGGACTTCAGAGTGGATGTAAGTTTCAATACCTATTTTAAATAAATATTTGGTGTACAAATATTTTTACTGCAAGGTAAACTGATAACAGCACTTCATTTCCCAAAAAGGCAGCTTTACAAATCCTGTCAATGACTAGAAAAAGCAAGATTAAAAAAATAGTATAAAACTGCATTTTTCATTTGAATTTAGATGTTCTTTTTTGAACCATAGTATGGTGCTGACATGTGGTGCCTAAAACGTAAAAAGCGTTGATCTGTCTTCATTGTGTAATGAAATAAGTAGCAAAATACAGCTTGTCATCTGGTAAGGCCAATGGCTGCTGTGCCATTTGAGAATTTGGCAAAGGAATTAATGCCAACTGGCATTTCTTCATGAACTGCGAGAGGCATTGTTCATGCTGAGACTCTGTATGGCAAGTTCAATGTATTCTTCCTGTAGAACACGAAGCTCTTAAACTGTGCAGTTCCAGAGTGTAGCGCTGCTGTGCCTCTCCAAACTGGGTTATGGTGCACTGCGTTACTGTCACCTCTATAATCCTCCATTTCCTAGGGCTTGTGGCAAACACTGAGGCAGTGACATCATCCACTTGCACTTCAAGTTAAATGGCCAGGAAAGCTTTAGAGTATCAGCAGTGAGTTGTGAATAACTCAGATTGCTGGGCCTAACTAAGAGCCTGCTCATGGAATGCTCTCTCTTTGGATCCTTCAAGTACTTGAAAAAGCAAATACCTGGTCTACAGAAGAGCAGTTAACAGGTTGCCAATGTTTCTTTTCAGCCTCCTATTAGTGAAGAATCTGGCAGAAGGAGACCAGTTGCTGCAACAGATGAGGATTCAAGTCATCGCAGATGTCAGTCTAATTCTAAAACGCTTCTTGCTGCTAGACCCAGGGCTGCCTGTCAGTCGCAGGCACTGGGAAACATTGCCAGTGGGAATACTGTGCAAGCATCTATAGGCCATAACAATGCTGCCACAAAATCTATAGAAAGTGATGTACCAGAAAAATAGACTTAAGCTGAGCTTGCACCCTTGAGAATCAACTTTTACATCACTCTCTTAATTTGGAGAACTTCGAGGTGAGCCAATCTATTACATTATTTAAAATATATGGAAAGACAAAGGATTGGATTTTTTTTTTTTCACAGGATTTAGTTCCAAACCACTTACCCTAGGAGAGTTGCTCTTGGTTTTGGGCTCATTGGAAGGATCCTAGGGAAGATTCTTTGGCTTCAGTATTGCTTTCCTCAGGCTTTTGTTTACAAAGAACTGCATTCCTCACATACGCAAAAAATACTTTGGGGATGCCTTACATTTCAGCTCATATTTCTTAAAAAAAGGTATGATACACCCATGTTATTCTGTGCTTTCTTGACCCGGATTTTCCCATTACGTGTATTTTACCAAAGCAGAAAAGATCACATTATATGTAGAATTTTAAATGTAAAGGAAGAATCTACCTGATTGATCTATGAAGAAGTATGGTTTTGTGCGGAAGCACACTGGAGAACGTGCAGCTATGTATGAAACTGCACTTTGGGATTCTATTTAAAGACACAGTTTCTATTTTTTTCAGGGTCTCCATAGTTAGTATTTTATTAAGTATGGAGTTTGAGTGGACATAACTGGGATAGTTTTGCAGATATTTCCTTCAATACTGGTTCTTAACCAACAGAAAAATATGGGGAAAATGGATCTGTTGATTTCCTGTCTTAACATACAGCATCTACAGTTTGTGCAGCTTGTTACAATAGCAAACTATTCAAATCATTCTCGCTTGAGAGGTGTCTTCATTTGAATTCTCTTACGGTAATGAAGTACTCTAACAGGAGAGGCATAATTTTTTAAAATTTTTTTTTCTCCATATTTCAAGTAATAAAATGTAGTTTGGAGGGAAACAAAATCTTCCTTGTAAATTTTATTTTTTGTTTATTTTTCAATAGCTGAGTGAAGTTCGGCTCAGATTGTGCTAGCTAAGCCTAAATAATTTCAAACAGGTCTAAATACAATTTCACTGACTTAAGTTACTCAAATACAAATCCATTTCTGTAGCTGATAGGTAGGGATGTTTACATCCTGTAATTTCTTATTCATTGCTTTGTTTTTAAAGAACCGAGTGGGTAATTTTCACCTTCCAAAGGCAGGTAAGAAGAATTTCAGCTTTTTGTTAGTTAACTGCAGAAAAGACCTCAGTTAACTTAAATTTACAAAAGTGATGTCTAGCACAAATGCCTTAATCCATGAATGTGTCCTACCTGACCGCACAGGCACGTCTGGGGTTTTAAACTTGGGTCTGATCTCAGAGGTTATAACAAGTCCATTAATTTTTCAGTCATTGTGAATCTCAATGAAACACGTAAGGAATGTTTGCGTTGTAAAGGAGCGTATGTCAGCAGTGGCCTTCCCAGCAGTTAATGCAATTTCAACACAAAATTGAGCCTTTTGTAAGTGGCCTGTTCTAAATGAGTTAAAATGAACATATATCGGTATTTTAAGTAATATCCTATAAATATGCTGAAGTGACACATCTCAATCCTGTGTTTGATCCATGCCTTTTGCTATCCAAGAAAATGATGCGAATGTAAATTTGGATTGAAACTGTATATACAAGTACTAGATTTGATATTTCCTTTCACTTTTTCATTGGAAAATGTGCAGATTAAGCTTTTAGTGTGTGTAATTTTGTGATATCTTGACAAATTTTATAAAAACAATAACAGCAAAAACTAATAGTGTTGTATATCAACTTTTTTTTTCACCCCTCAAAGCATGAAGAAAATGAAAGAATGTAAGGCTGTAGGCTTGCATGTGAACTTCTGTTGCCTCTGGTGCGCTAAGGTCTCATGGAAACACAGCCTGTTAAAGGCTGACATGGTTCTCGGAATGTGAGACAGCTTTCTTCAAGTTCAATATTTATATTTTTTTGCATATAACTGGGTATTTGTCAAAGAAAAATACGAGGTGAATGGTAAATAGGGCTGAAGCAAAGGGTGAATATTTTACCTGCTGTTGGTACGTTGGCCTGTCTAGGGCCAGTTGCTTAGTGTCCATTTATTTAGGTGGACAGAACCCCACCCAAGTCCATCCACAGCTCTGGCTACCTTTCAGCAATGTCCCCTTTCACTTCCCCCTTCCCGCTTGACTCTTTCATCTCTCCTCTTGCAGATATGTGGGAAAACAGTACTTAGGTTACTGCTGTTTGCACACTGGGCTGAGTTTCAGAATAAACCCCAAAGCCTTTGCTGGCAAAGCACCTTGTTTCTTACCTATGGCTTAAAGTGGTTCGTCATCTTTCATTAGGTGTCATTACCTGTCACAGAGCTGTAACTTTGTCTTAGAACACGAACACGGGTGTGATGTCTTTTCTTATGCCTCTTAGGTCCATTTCAGCCAACCTTCAATTTGTCTTTCTGAAGACTGGTTGTATTTTAGCAGTAGTCTATTACTAAACACTTAAATGAGTCTTTGACTTTTCCTCATCTAAAAATTATTACATGTGCTTATTAAGGAACTTTGTTTAGGTTTGTCTTTGTTTCTTCTGTTGAGAAATGACTGTAAAAATATTTCAAAACACTACCTTGCCTAAACTCAGTGAGATTTTTCTTTAGATATTAGATCCTAAAGGCTTTTTAAAAGGCAAAGAAGAGAAGACTCAAGATGGCTTTTGTTCCTGATGGAGACCAGATCATGCTTTCCTGTAAGGAGCAGCAGGAGCCTGTCTGTATGACTGATGCTCTGGGAGTTTATCAGGGATTTGGGTTTCTGTGGGAGATGAAGTATTAGAGTGGACAGAAATTCGTTAGATTCATGGAAGCCTCTACCCTGCAGACTTTGCTTCGGGCATCACTGTGGTAGAGATGGGACAAACTAACTCCCTTGGTCCCACGCAGACCAAGAGACTAAGCAAAGAGAGGATATTCTGGATGTTCTTCTACTGACAAATCAACAGCTACGCTTGGTTATGCACATAGTCTCAAAAGCTTTCTTCTCTGCAAGTAAACTTTGTAACATGAATGGAGACAACTTCATTCTTCCTGAATTTTGCAGAAAGGTGGCAGTGCCAGACTAGAGCACTATCAAACACACTGAAGTTTTTGCCTTCTGGTACATGGGAGAAAAAAAATACACAAAACCACAATAATTCCCCGGGAGAAAGGGCGAGGAATACTTTGGGTTTGTTTGGGGTGGGGTTTTTTTTCAAGTTTCTAGGTGAACAACCCTTCACCTGCATTTGAACCAACCTTGGCGCACACGTTCTAATACAAGCAAGCTTAAAACCCAGTCTCTAAACATTCACCTTGAAACATAATTTAGAAGCCAGTGGAAGGATGTGCCAGTAACATTTGTACGTAATTATTTAGTTTCCATATTTAAGTAAGCCTTCAAGGCCAGAGTTATGTTATTACTTGTGTCAAGTAGGACAAGGAGTAAGTAGCCCAGTCTACAGCTGGAACTGCATCATTCCATTCATGCCTGAATGAACAGTCGGACGACAGCAATGCAGGGTTCTCCCCCACAGCCTCCGCTTCAGCCTGCAACTCTAAAATAGGAAACAAGACAGCATGAAGGATTCTAAGGCCACAGGACTTGATCACCCACTTAGAGTTTAATAAATTAATTCCAGCAACACTTCAGTAGGGAGTTGCTGAGTTAGTGACTTACATTCCATGAAAAACTACCCAGCTTTGTCATAAAAACCAACACCAAAGCAGAGCCAGGAAGACTATTTCTAAGTCTGGATCAGTATTTTGTACTATTCTAACACAACAATGCGTGTATTTCCTGGAGGAAATAAAACCCCACCAACCTTTATTGCAGAGAAAACAGTTATCAAAGAGACTCAAACAAAGCATAAGTAAGGTTTAACTATTCCTTGACTTTTACATTGAGGGTAGTAAAATGAACTAATTTTGCAGGAAGAAAAAAACCCCAAACATCAGAATGTAGCTTAGAACTCCAAAATTTAAAGTGAAACAGGCTCAGAAGCAGAGCACTGAACTGCTTTTACATGTTGTAGTATCCAGCTCTGACAGACAGAAAGTTTAAACCTTAGCCAAGGAAAAATAGATCTAGTTCAGTAGAAAGATACAAACAATACAAGCACATGAAAGGATGATTCTGTAATGCTTAGTGATATATTCAAACCAAGTACTATGATACTTTTAATCAAAAATTTTTAAAAATAAATTTCTAGCCATACTAAAGCGTTCTGAGGAAGCAGTGTAAAAATGAAGCAGAAGTCTTAAAATGAATGCCTAACTCAAAGTCTAGCCTAGGAAAACAAGTCCTATATTAAACTGGAAATGTATTTTGTTTCTAAAGCTGATGAAAAATAGTTCCAAGTTTCTGATGTTGCTTAAACAAAATTTAGCACAGTCCTTATCAACCTGTCACTTTAGTTAATAGTGAATTTTGACCAAGTGATTGGCACAAGTATTACAAGGATGAATGCCTCTGTAGAATTATATTAATTGTACTGAAGTTTTGCTGGATCTGATGTTATTTTAATGTAGTCCTGGTGCCAGCTTTTTATAACAATAAAAGCTATGGTGTGCTTTAGAGCACCTTTCTTAGGTTGTCAACTTTAAGTCACGAGTGACTTTGTAGGTAGGATGATTTAGGTTAATTTAGATCCACTAGGCATCAAAATCCAGGATTAAGTCCCTGTGTCATACTGCTGCCCTGGGCTGACAGTTTTGTATTCTTCACAGTTACCATCAACTTGCTTCAAAGCAAAACTCATCCTTTACTCATCTTACTGTTCACTCAATCCAAAATAGTAAAAGTAAAAATTTGAGCATTGCTCTTTTGAAACAATTTAAAAAAAAAAAACCCACCCCAAACCAACAAACAACAGAACTTCATGTAGCGTCACTGATGAAGCATCCCTGCCTTTCTGACAGCAAGGAAAAGGCTGCGTTGGGGTTAGGAAGTCAGGGCACTACCCTCCTTTCTTCTGGCAGAAGTTTCTACATAAAACAGAGAGAAGCACAATTAAGGGCTAACACTACAGCCCTGGCAGGTGTAGCAACAGTAAGAGCTGTGATGAGCAAAAAGCAGAGCAACGCCCAGCGTGCGTTAAGAGCTGCCAGCCGTGACTTTGTACGACAGAGGCTGCAACACAGACCATGTCTATTTTTCTGTGGAAGCCTGGAAAAAATACTTATCTGGTTGTCCTGTCGGATAGTTAGGTAAGCCACTTCTTCCTCCTCCAGAGCTCTACCTGTTGTTGTGCCATGAGGATGTTCAACAGCTCGTGCAAAAGCTAGAAGTGATAAAACTTTTTATAGCGAGATTCAGTTAACAGAAAAATTCTCTAGTGAAGCATCCAGATAAAGAACTGGTGCTTAAGTACTCTTAGCATGTGTCTATGCAAGAAACTTTTCTTTATCCCTTGGTCACTTCCCTTGTTCCACCTAAACCAACACCGGCACGCCCATCCTTTCATCAGTGTTAGGGCAGTAGCAGACACCTACAACAGTACTAATGTGCAAACTGAAGTCTGGATGCTGCACCAGTGCTCAGCATATAAAGATGTGCCTGTGACCTAAGCAGAAACCAGTGCTTTTACTGAGTTACAGGCACTGGCTGCACAACCACATGCCTAATGGGATTGTTCAGCTTCTGCAAGAGCCTGCAAGTGTAACCTCACTTCCACGGAGAAATAGCTCTGCTTCTGTTACTCGTGTGCTAAAACTATGCTCTTTCACGCCTGGAAGACACTTAAACCTGCCTTCTAGGACACGTGAGTTACACATGATTCAAAAGAGTTTTGTTTATCTGTTTCATTTATGTCAATATAAATCTCTTGTCAATCAAAAAGTAGTAAAAAGGAAGTGGTCCTTGGAATTTCACAGTTTGCAGTTCAACAGCATGTGTATAGTGAAATCTGTTACTGTAGGCTTGGCACAGGTGAAATCTGCAGAGGTACAGCTGTTAAGCCATAAAGGTGACAGTTGTGAACTTTATTAATAGTGCCTCTGTTAGGGATTTAGCAAAACAGATGGTGAAACTTCTAGAACATGCTGAATGGTGCCCACATACATATCCAGTGTTCTTGTCCTTTTAGTGCCCCAAGACACATTCCTTTAACTGTACATGTTTTTCTAAAATACTTCTTTATTAACTTATTTTTTTGCCTACCATAAATGCACTGGAATCGGTTTATTCCCTTAAATACAGCTTACCCAAGTAGGCCTTCAGGATTCTTCAAAAGCTGGGTCTTGAAAGGAAAAAATAACACGAGGAGAAGAAACGGAATTAACAGCAGGGGACGTCTCCTGTCCAAGAGTTCTTCCCCTGACTTGGGTACTCCATCACATTCCAGCTCTGCTCAACAGCTTCTACACAAAGTCTGACAGCACAGTTGGTATTGTACATGCTTTATTAAAATGGTAACTCGTATTTACAGTATCTGCAGAAACAATCCCTCCCAAGTCTTGCATTCAGACAGACACGCACACATACACACGCGCGCTCGCCCCTTCACTCTACAGGGGTGTGAAGGCTGTGCTCCCAAAAGTTAGGCAGCTTCTGGAAGAGGAGGAAGGGTGACTTTTTTCTGTTTGTAATTACTTAAAAAGAAGCATGGAAGTATGCATTTGGCCATCACAATGCTAATTTAAGTATATGTAGTATTAACATATGGCAGTAACACTGAGTATTCCTCTTTTACATTCTATACACAGAATGACATCAAGGTTTTCCAGTCAACATTCTAACTTCAGTCTCAATGCTGCTTGTAGTGACTATGAAACCAGGATTCTGGGGCTGTCCCTTAAAACAATTCAAGTCTATGTAAGCGAAATAAGGCACAATTAATATTTGATTTGATTTAGAGGATGGGAAAAGGAGGAGAGGCAGGCTTCAGATAATATTGTTACAGAGGAAACACTTTTACCCAATCCTTTTGAGAAAAGGATGAATGTATTTACCCCCGTCCTAATCAACACGGACTTCTCTTAGAGAACTGAAGTAGTCTTTCAGGGCTACTAAAGCCCACATACAAAACATAATTGGAAATTCACATTTTAACACCAGTTTCAGTAGTCTAACCTACTGATGCTGATGTATATGAGTACGTCTATCTTTAATGCTGAAAGAGAAGACACACACAAAACAAGTTTCAAACCTTCCACTGAGCTTGAAGACTCATATCTTTTAAAGAGCTTGTAATACCTACTATGTGAAGGCTTCAGCTTACTGATAAAAAGGAATAGCGTTTTTGCCTTTAAATCCCTGGCCCCTCTTGACTAACGAAGCCTAACCAGACATTACAAATAAACTGCAACAAAAGGTTCGGCAGCACAAATAATGTCTAGTATTCCAATTTTCATTTGTGAGTATATTATTTTCCTTGTACAAAACTGTTGAATGTTTTTCGCAGCAGATGAACTGTACCCAAAGATGCAGGACATTCTGTGATGGGGAATAAGAGGTTGCAGTTCCGAAGGCCCCTGACTTTGGTTGTTTACAAAGTTCATTCCTGTTTAGTGTGATCCTTGGTATCTTCCTCATCTGTGTATTCTGAAGGTTCTTCCCCTGGTTTTAGGAGTCTACCTACGTAGTCATATTTTTCTGAAAAAGATTTATGATTTCATTACAATCAAATACAGCTGCATTTGCTAGTTAGCCTGCACTGCTGCAAATTCACCTTTTCTCCTACAGGCTAAGGTTCTAAACCCAAATCACTGTAACTGATGGCAATTTATCTGCAAGCTCAGCCTCCTAAAACAGTCTTGCTACCACTGATGCTCACTACTTTCTCAGAGTACTTTGCTTCAATTCTCCAGCAGCTCATCGGGCAAGCTTTATCACACAATGGCTGAAAAAGCTGCTATTAAAACGGGCACAAATTCCCTCTGCCTGTTTTGATTTCAGTTAACGTGAAAAATGACACCACCACCACCAACCCCCTCCCTTCTCAGGCACACTTCCATACTTTGGAGAAATTATTTCAAGAGAAACTTGTTCAACCCTTTATGCCAAAACAACTCTTAGGCAAAAACCTGCTAGCAGGAATTCCGTCAGCTAAGCTACAATGAGATTTGAGAGTGAAATTCTGCACTGAAGAGCCGAGAGCAGCTTTCTTGTATAAAACTAAAAGCATTATTAATGTTACTGTCAACATTTCTTTAAAAGCTGCCTCAAGCCCAAATAAGAGATTTTTATTTAAAGCATTTTTTTTACATTAAAAATGCACTGCTAATTTGAGAATTTACCTTTAAATTGCATTTCCCACTCTCTTACACTTTCCATCTGTACAGCATTTAAGTCCGATAGGTCATCATATTCATCTCTGAGTGCATCTTTATCTAGACAGAAAGTTGCTAGTCCCCTAGAGGCATCTCTGCCAGCAAATATTCCATATGGACCCTCTGAAAAAAAAAAAAAAAAAAAAAAGAGACAAAATCGATACCTTCGAGTCTTTGTTTATGGTGACCAATCTCAGTTCTTTAAATAGTCTGCCCAAGCCATACATTAAACTTCTGCAGTGATGGGAACAGCAGTAGTTTCAACACCATGGCTATTTGACATTCAACAGCACTGCAGTTCACTCTTAAGTATCACTAGGAGATAAAAGTCTGCTGAGAGAAGCAGGAGAATAGCTTTGAAGGGCTATCTGGAGAAATCCCTGTCATTTGATGAAAGTTAGCTGATGTAAATTCCAAAGGGGCAGGAGGCTGCAATTCAAAAGAAATGCACTTCTATTAAGCAAAACATAGAATATTTGCAAGTCAGGCATGAATAGAAGCAAACTGTATAGACATCTTAACTAGAAATCCATTGAATTTTATCAATAAATAGAACTTAAAAGTGATAATTAATGATTTCACTTCACTTATAGAACCACCACAACTTTCTACAGACTCGACAGTGAGTCTTTTGACACATTTCTTTCTCCTGTGAAAATAACCTCATTTATTTTGGGCAGCAGATCAGCCATACACATATCCTGTATTCTTGACAACTGCACTGATCTTCATGTTAAGAATGTAAAGCAACTACTTACTTTGTGCTTTTTGACTGATGCAAAGCAGCACAAATATAATAATAAAATTTTGAGCAATGACTGTCGAATAAATATTACTACTAAGAGAACTAGATGATTTGCAAACCATCAAATTTCGGGACAAGACTGGTAACTGTCTTTCCCAGATTTTAATTAATCTAAAGAACTTCAAGCATATTGTTATCTTAGATTTCCTTAACTTAAAACCAAATATGTTTATTCAGCTCAATTAAAAAAAAAAAAACACCAAAAAACAACTTCAAAATTTTCTGCACTAACTGCAGCAGCTAAGCAATGGGGAAATGCCCAAGGCATTCTAAAGAGTGGTCACTACTTGAAGATAAATAGGCCAGAACCCTTCTCTGGCTTACCTCTTGGAAGACGACAGTGGCCGTCAGCCTGAAGAAAAGGCAGCACCCATGGGCAAGAATGAACACAAGCAAGTGGCAACACACTGTCCTTCACCCCCTCTATTGCCTGCTGTAGCACCTCAGACCTCTTCTGCACCAGGATGAGCCACAGGAAATCATTCAGAGAGGCTGGTTTCCTCCCAGGCCGCTTGCTCCCGCCACCACACCTATCTGCTCTTGCTGGGCATTGACTTCAGGGTTGAGACAGAGGCTGAATGGAGCAGGAAGAACTCCTGAGGCAAGGAACCTGAGTACCATATGGATTAGAAGAAACTATGTCCTCACCAGAACTGGTGTCATCTCTCCACACCAGAATGCTTGACACTGTTAAGTTGCTTATGGTCAAACCTGAGAAGGGTGTCTTGTGTCCCAAAGACAGTTCCCTTGTCTCTCTGGAAATAAACCAACTGATTTAAAAGCAAAATTGCACAAGAAGTACACATTAGAGAAAGAACTATCATCTGAAAGCTCGCGCTGTACAAATCTGGCCATAAGAGAGAACCATGATGATTAAGCGCATCTCTACTCATCCTTTCAGATATTCAGCTCCAGGAATGGCATTCACAGTAACTGCCTCTGGCATCGGGGACATTTATGCTACTTAAGAGAAACAGTGTCAGGAGGGCTTGTGAACTTTATCTTTCTTATTTTCATCCTGAATTAGATGCTTATTTGAAAAACAGGATTCAGAAACTGGTATCAATCCTACACCAAGATACTTAATCTGTTCGTTTTGCATGCTCAGTCACTTCCCGTAAAACTGGGCGAGAGGTAGCGATGGCCATCATCTGCAACGTAACAGAGAGCTTCTTCAAACAAAAAGTCTTGCTTCACTCCAAAGTAACTATCATTGAAGTGATCTCATTCTTGATATTCTCAATGAAGAACGGAGGAGCCAAACAGCTCTTACAAAGACCACACATAATCAGTAAATCCTTAAGAGCAATTATAAATTGCTAGTCAACCTCCCCACCAACAGCATTTTGTCCCCAGTGCTTCCTTTCTCTGAAGTCTTTAAAACAAGTATTTCCATAAACCCTACCAGCTATTTGCATAATGCGTTTTCAAAATTCTGCCAGCCAGGGTTAGAGAAGTGCACTATTCCTCTTCCCTTCTACCCTAAACCACAGTGGTTTATGAAGTTTTGCAGCACCTGCTGAGATGCCTCTTCTTGGTCCACCAGCTTGCTTCCAATTATTTCTATTAAAAAGAGAATTACATTATATTTATCAGTATCAAGCCCTGAACACCCTTACATCTCAGTAATATGCTTAGTTGAAAGCATGAATGCTTCTCGAATGCATCAGTTTGCATTAAGATTAATGGCTGCAAAATATCTGCAAATATATTGTAATGTCAGATGCTACTACACCTTTTATTTTTCTTTTCTAAAATTGAACTTTAACATTCCATCACGTTTACTACAAAAGTATTCAGAAGTCATGGAGAAACCACTGAGCCAGGTCCAAGCACTCAATGCTAACTAGTAAAAACCAGCCTTTGGACATCGAAGACAGCATCTCAAATTCCAGCTCTGCAAATGTGGCTTAGAAACGTGTCACATTCTTTAATCCTTTACTAAAAGGCAAATATTGAATTACGATTATTTAAAGACAAGTGCAAGCCTGGCTTCACCTTAGTCACTCACAGGGTTGCTAAAGCAGAAGTTCAAGGATCTCAGTATGAGCGATCTACTTAAGATTTAAAGCTTCCATACAGACACTTTTTACACAGACATTAAGTACAGTTAGTTTATATTAATACAGAATATACAGGTCTGGGGTTTTGCTATAACCCCCATCTTATTATTCACTTTTATAGAAATACTGATGCAACAGTCTTAAAAGGTATTTTGCATATCAGATTTCATTGCACATCCAGGGAGGTGCCAGCATAGAGAGCCCTGGGGAGACAATACACTTCAAGAACATGATTCCGAGGCCGAGACATCAGTGCAATCCTAGACATACTCCCACCGAGCTCTTTCATGACCAGATGCAATTTACTCTGCAAGCCCTACCCATAGCCCTTCTTTTCTTTCCTTTTGTTTGCCTACCTATTTAGACTGGCACCTGTTCTAAATAATTGATTGCACCATGACAGGTTACACATATTGAAGGGACTGCAAAAAGAGATGCTATTAGTGTAGGTATGTCTACCAAACTGATTTCTCGAAACCATATCAGAAAATTTCAGAGGTTTTCTTTTGCTGTACTCCTAAACCAGCTATTTCAGTCAAATATTTCTTTAAAAAAATTCTCCTCCCACTCCTACTTGGCATCTCAGAACAACAGGGAACTCAGAGAAGTGTCAAAAACCATTAAAACATGTCTGCTATCTGTTATGAGCCTTACGTGAAGGAAAACTTTGTTTCTTGAAGAATGCTCTTCTTGCCATTGTTGCTTTCACATGTTAAAGCACTGCGTTTCAAAGCCTTTGTTTATTTTAGTGCTGAGACCAGAGTTATCAAGTATTTACCTACATATCTCCACATTTATACCACACTTATACACTGCCTTTTCACCCCTGTAAAGTCCTCCTTTAACTTACAGCTCTACCTTGTATGAAGTATGCCCTTCTCTACACTACAGTGCATGCAAAACGTTGCTACCACCACCTGGCTGCCTTGATGAACTTGACATCTTCTTCCAGCTCAACATTCATCTTTATTCACAAATCAACTGGGTAGCTTGAGAACTGGCAAAATCGAAGTCTATTCAGCCCGTAAAAATACCTTTCCAACTCCTGCACTCAGGATTTCTGCATCTCCTAGCTCTGTTTCGGTTCTCAAATGAAGATTTAGTTTCTCTTTGCAGACACCCTAAAACAGCAGCAGGCGAGGAAAAATAAATTTAGCATTAAAGCACTCTATTTAAAATTTTGAGACACGAAGCTGTTCAAGCTGGCATTTATTTAGAAGCACTGCTTCTAGTCACTTGATCCTAAACAGGCTAAACTGCATCTTGGAACAGCATGTGTTTCACTTTTCAACTAGTTTAGCCAACAGTTCCCCCAGCAAAACCTATGCTGGTGTTCAACTTTTGAGTAGATATTCTTGGCTGACTGAAGAGGCCACCTGACCATTTCAGTTCTACACCAGCTTTGCAGAACATCCCAGAGCATGGCTCCAAGACTAGTAAAGAAGGTGAACGCTGTACACTGAACTTTGGATTGCTCCAACTGTCAGCACAGGGACCGTTTCCCAGGTAGACAGCCGCCTGTGGACTTTATATCTAATGAAGTGTTTTGTAATTTAAGAACTGTATTCATTCTCACGAGGTCCATACAGCTTCTCTGAGGAAGCCACACAGGTTAACAAAATTCAGTTTTAAGCTGGCTTTGGTTTCTTCAATTAGTCAAAAAGCACTCCCAAGCAATCGCCAACTATGCAAAGCATATATTCTTTGCAACTGTGGGCTCCAAAATAAAACCTAGTTTTGACTGAAGTTTAGAAATTCATAACAACAATTCTTAAACTGCAGACAAGAATAAAGATTAACCTCTCCTTTAATGTAACTTAAAGGAACAAAGGGAGACAGACCACAAAATTTTTAATATCTGCAGCATTCTACCACTTTGTCTACCTTTTCCACTCCAAATCAAAGTAAAATCTCCAGTCTGTTTAAAATTTTCTATCCAAATCCTGATACGTGTTTGTTTGGTGTTGTGTCTTTTATGAGGGAATGGAAAGGCTACAAATTCAAAAAAGCCACTTTGAGATGGAGCTTGAAAGCAGAAGCTTTCTAATAACATCACTGGGAATTCAAGGTGACATAATTTTAATTTCACTTGCTCCGGCTTTATGTGAAAGGAAAGATGTAGGTCAATTTTAAGTTACAACTTGCATGGAAAGTAAGCGTTCTTAGGAGAGCGATCCACAAAGTCTACATGCTAAGATAGGAACTGCTTAGAAAGAGGGACTTCTTGGGCACAAGACAGAAAGCCTCACTCTCTCCTTCACTTGCTTCCTTTTTAATTCTGTGAAAAGTGAAGTGCAAGAATCAATGACCCAATTTCAACAAAAGGGGCAGACGACAAGCACTGCCAGGAGAGGCTGTAGTTCAGTAGTCAGGAGATTCCTGGAAGACTGCTCCATACTTGATGAGGACCGAGGTCCCACATCTTGCTTCAGTGAGAAATCCTCTGGCTGCTAGTTTATTTCATAATAAGGCAAATGCTGGCCAGGTTTTTTGATTAAAGAATGTTACACTGCTATGGATTTGATTTAACATCTACACGTCATTAACAATGATGCCACTAATCACATCTAATACATCTTGCTTTGCACGTAACTGCTTGATCAGGCCCCTCAAACCTCAGGTGAGCGAACCTGAATGGTTTAATAGGTACTAGAGATTTACACAGACCTTTTATCAAACATAGAGTTGTTCAAGTTTGAAGGAATATATTCAGGTTATTAAAAAAA
>JAAGNO010007146.1:8032-20224 GCA_033439905.1 Ceryle rudis
GATCCTGGTCTAAGCTTTGAACTATCATAGACTTGTTAAGATTTTCCTCTAAATAAATACCTATATATAACTGACAAAAGGTAAAAGAAGTTAAAGACCAAGTCAGATCTTTCTGAAGTTGAGCGGGACCCTTGCATTCTCTATTCTTTTTCTGCAGTTCAGTCATTTTAACAATGACACCAAGGTACTATGAGGGAAGGAGACTGAGTCTGGGTAAAGATTATGGTTTTGGAGACTGGAACTGAAGAAAGCAAAACCTTCACGTTTTCCCAGATTAAGTTCTAGGCCTCATGGTTCCCGTCTCTGTATTCTTACTGTGCCTTGAGAGGGTGCTACCAAGGTAGCTCCTTACTTGCTTGTCACTGCACAGTGCAGTAACACGTCCTACAGGAATGGTTACAGACAGGCAGTAGCATTGGTGTGCAGTTCTGGGGTGTATGATGAGTACAGCGCAGGGTTAATTTGAAGTGTTTTAACGCCTAATGGGAACATGAGGCTCAAACTAATGGTGGGACAGAATTCCCATCTCGGCAAACAGTGGTCATAAAAGGATGAAGACTGTGTGGCAGGACTGTTGTCTGAGCCATTCTCTTTCTCTCTCAGTAGCTTCCTACTTCTGTGCATGTGTTTCCACATCAAACGCACTAATTTACATGCTGAAGCTAAAGCTTGTGTATTGTGTAGACTGTTGGTGCAGTCAGCAAAATCACTGTACGGATGATTTCTTATTCCCACTTCCATTCAGGAAATAAGTTACATTACTGTTAGGGCAACATTACAGACTCGATAAAACTGATATTTGCAACAGGTATGGGGATCTAACTGGATGGAAGCTAGCTGGTAATCAACTGCAGGGAGTGGGACTGGGGGAGGAGGTTTGGACAGCAAGATCGGGGCAATTAACAAGTCAGTAAAATGATTATGCCTCGGTGATTTTCTGCCTTGTTGTTTTATAAAGAAGCAGTCTTTTCTTGCTTCTCTTAACAGGAGTCAAAACAGTGATGATAAATAATGCTAATAATGAAATTGTTTTAAAAATCAAAGTAGCCTCTATCTGCAAATGCATCCAGCCAACAATTTGAGAACCAAGCTCTGTGACAGCCCAAGGCTGTGAAACTGATTAAAAAAAAAAAAAAAAAAAAAGTAGTTATAATTAACCCTTAAATCATGAAGCACATTCTCTGAAAACCCAAGTTCCCTCCTTGAAACCAGAAGGGAGGTTAATATAAGGAGCAGTACTTCAATGAGGATGGTTCAATATTATTAGTTCTTTCCGTAGTCTGTTTTGAAATGTTAGTTCCTCCCATGGAATGAAAGGCAATTTCAAAATGCAGGGAATTCCCACAGAAGTGGAATGTTATCTCTTAACTGCCTGTCAGTGCTGCCTCTGTCTCCTAATGGACAGCATAAATTTGGATGCTGCGAATAGGAATTGCATGCATTTTCTGCTTTTGCTAAATATTCCTTACTGTAAAACCCTTGTAAAGTCAAAAGCAAAATGAGGAGATAAAGACAGTAAATATCTTTTTACAAAATGTGAAGATTCTTTAACTGCAGCTGAAGAAAATCTTAATTCCTGCTGAAGGGTTTTGCAAACTATTGTCCACAAAGAGCAATTTAAGAAAAGTATTTTCAGTTTGGTTTTTTGCCCTCCATTGTATGTTTTCAGTGTTTGTGCACGGATCTTGGTTGTAGACATTCCACGTTAAGGCTACATTCTTATTTTAAAATGGGAAACAGCATTATTCCGAGATAATCCTTTCCTTAGGCTTATCCATATCTTACTTTTGTAAGCTCACTTTTCCCCTCACCCAGCCACAGCTCAGTCCATTGGCTGTAGAGGTTGTTTGAGTGGTTTTGCTTCTAATTTGGGCACCCTCTCCAAGCCTCAGGGGCTTAATAAAAATTCATGGAAATAAGTATCTCTTCCCTTTTTAAGGTTATGGAAATTCTTAACTTGGATCCTACTGGGAAATGTATAATCAAGAGCATGGAAGATCAACTTCAAGACTCGTGGTGTTTCCATGGTAAACAAGGAAATAAATCCCTTTCTTTAGAGATCATTCCAATTTAACTTCTGGATTATCATTAATTTAAAGAATCCCAGAAGACACAGACACGTCCCTATATAGATAATCTCTAAGAAAAAAATGATCAAACCAGCTAGAGGAAATCTTTTATGAAGTACATTGTTGAGGAAGAATTCCTTTAAGCTTAGTTATACATTAGCACATAGAGACTTTCTCTCAAAATTAAATTAATCAACTGAACAGACCATAAAAAAAAAATCCAACAAGTCTGTTACAAATTCCACTCTCAGGTATTTCGGAGTCATTCAAAATAATTTCAAATAGTAACAGAGGATAAAAGGATATACAGCAACTGTTAAAATGATCTATATATTTAATTAAACATTCCTCTGCGCTGCTATTAAGTGACATTTTTTTTTAAGAAAAACATATTAACTTCATAATATTACAACCCGAATGATAAATGATGCTTTGCTCTCCCCCCCATTCACTTCCTCTTTGGGGGTAGAAAGATTTCTACGAATAGCAGTTGTTGTAATTATTGTCTCAGACAGAAGGTAGGCAGTATTATGTCACGCTCTAAGTGCTGCATGGACATTGAGGGACAGCTTTTCAGAACAGCATTGTGAGATTTATCCTTGTGAGATGCCTGACTGTAGCTGCAAGGGCATCTCTGGTGAAGGAGCGATTATAGTAGCAGGGAACTGGGGGCAAAACGAGGAGGAAAGGCCTCTTGCTTGACGTGTAACACTATCACGGTTCCCTATTTATCATCAGTGAGAAGTATTAATTCCACTTTTTGTGCTCTGCCTAAATGTGATGAAATTAATTGTAGCAGTAGCTTATTCACCCTCCTAGATGCTGTGCGCATTTATCTTTTTACTGCTTCTCACTGAGATAATATTAAGCTGTTATGAATCATAGTGCAAAACATGCAAGAGGAGGAAAGACTGTGCCTGCAAAGGTACAGCATTTTCTCTGCCCTGAAGTATTTTTGAAGTGCATTTATTTTGCATGTAGGTGCTTTGTGTGAGGAAGAAGTAGGACAAATATGAGGGAAATCTGTTGAATCAAGTGTAGCGAAGGGAAGCTGTACCCATACGATTTCTACTGCAAGATAGGCCTAGGGCAGTCAGTTAACAATGGAGGAAGAAGCATTATTCCTATGGGAGGAAACAAGATGATTTGGAAAAGTTCGTGGGACAGTTAAGAAGAATAGAAAGAGTAAAACTCTGGCATTGTAACAATTTCAGCTTCTCTTAGTAGAACAATTTAAAATGCATGAAAGTTCTTTGTTGCACGGGGATAGGTATCTTTTCAAATCCGTGGCAAGTTCAAAACAGGGATTAAATAAATTCATAAATAGATAGATTTATGGAGTGGATTGAGATACACCCTCTAGCAACCCTAGTCTTGTATTTGTGGATGCTGGAGGAATAGTAAGGGAGTGGACCACATAGAGGCCAGGCTTGCAGGCAGTCTCTAAATAGCACCTCTTCCTGGCACTGGAGACACAGATAAAACTTGGGTTAGATGAATGTTGATTTGCTTCAGTGTTCTTTCTTGTGTTTTGAAATGTAGTTTTGCACTAAAGCACTCGGAATCGTTATTCTCTTGACCGCACATTCAAAAACACCATAAGTATTCTTGTAATAGGGAAGGCTGTCAGGAACTCTTGATTAAGAACTGGCAATTTTTTTTATTGTGTTGACAGCCCCATTGTTTCCATTTGCCTCTATTCCTCCTGGGAATGAGATACTTGGACCAATATTAGAGTTGGAATTTCTACAAAGTAATGCGGGGCGGAGCATCTTCTCTGCAGTGGATCAAGCTCCTGTCAACTTCTAGGGAATAGAATATTGGAACTGCCCCTAGGTCTCCTGTAGGAATTGGGGGCTACAGGACTAATATTTCTCCCTTCTACCCCTGGTTTGCTCTAATTTCACAGAACTCAAAGGATTTATAGAGAGGAAGAACCTGTCAGACTTTCACCTTCTCTCCAGGAGGCTTGTGCATTGCCTGAACAGTCCTGGCTTTTTTCTCAATCCTAAAGGCATGCCTGAATTCCTTCTGCAGAACCTAGACAGGTCCATGGTTAAGATGAATGCTTAACTGCTAGTTGATATCAGGTTCTGCAGGTGGTATCTATCAGAGGAGAACAGGGTCAGTGTGCATTGCTTTCTGATCTGTGGCTACACTTTGTGTACTAAGCTAGAACACGCTTCAGCGAAAGTCTGTCTAAAATTTATGGGTAGAATCAGAAGGACTAGAAAGCCAGGGGTCTTCTTTAAAGCTTAGGGGTCTGGCAAAACCTGAGGCCAGCAGATAATTAATACCATTTATCTGGTTGTCGCTGGTTTTGATCAGTCTCAGAGTGCCAGGCAAACCCAGAAGACAAAAAAGGAGTCCATTCTAAGGAAATCCCTCTTAGGTTTGCCATGTGCATGACCACTTCCATCAAGACTCAGGACATATGCCATCGGAGTACTCTAAAGTAAGTGACTACACAAACCTAGCAGCAAATTTCCTTCCCTCCTAATAAAAACACGTGCACTGTTGGAAGAGAATTTTGAATCAATGCCCGACCCGTTTAGCAACACTAGTGCCCTGTGGCTCCTCAGGTGTCATCACTGACAGTGCTTGAACTTTGAGGGAATCCTTCATTTGCATAAGGAAACTGCTGCAGGGATACTGGCTTCATGAAATACTTAATGTTTGCTGCAGTTTAGGTACAGGAGGGGCACACGGCAGCCCCCTTTGCAGCAGAACTCCCACAAGCACAGAACTATACTAGTGTTTGTTTTCCTGGTACATATGGGAGGGAGCACTGTTGCTATCTATCCCGTAGCACTGAGTATCATTTGCCTGGAGACTGTTCTAAAGTTTTCCCACCTCAAGACTGAGTTTAGAAAAAGTGAAAAATTACACTCCTTGACTCTGTCGGGTGAGAAGAAAGAGTCTGTAAACAGTGCCAGTTGAGCCAGGCATACTATGTTTCACATTCAGGCCTTTCCAGATGAAACAGTTTGTGTTTGGAGTCTGTGTAGAAGAAGCTTGAGATGTTGGGCAAGAACTGACTCTCTTCTGTTGAGATACACAACAGAAGAGAGCAAGGGAGATTAAGGCTATATAGATAAGGAAGACAAAAAAATCCCCAGTAGTGGTTCAGCACTGAAACAGACGCCCAAAGACGCCGAGGAATCTCCATTCTCCTGGACAAACTTCCCGAAGAACTCTTCTCCCTCGCTGTTTGTTCAGCTAAGAAACCAGGATTCTTGAAAATACTGGCGATTGTATTCATATCTTTTATTGGGATCTTGAACATAATGAAATTTTGGTAATCCACATGCCACAGCGATGGTGCCAAAGTCAACAGTCACAACAGCATTGGTGAATAAACAGATAACCTGGAAACTTCCATCTCCCATCTCTTGGAGCTTGGTACTAAAGCAAAAGCAACTGGTATACAATTGGTCTTTTCTGACTGCTTCAGATCGTCATTGTTTTATAGGGTTGAATCATTAAAAGACATTTGGATCTTCAGGAACTGTCATGTTTTTCAGGTACATTATGATTTGCAGGGCTTCCAAGGAGTTAGAGATCATTCCACTAGCTGAGGAAGTATAGGCCCAAAAGTCCTTTTTGGAAGGGGTAGCATAAGAAGGATTGACAGCTGGTACATGGGTGGCAAGTTCTATGTAGCTGGAACAGAGAAAGAATGAGAAGGGGTATTTAAGGAAGTTTGTTGAAGAATCCTGTGCGGGGAAGGTGCATTATTTTGCACTTGGACTTGGAGGATGATAGAAGATAGTAGATTCCATAGCAAGGAGAGATAATCTATCTGAAAGCAGTTTGGGATGAAGTAACAAGCTGAGGCGGCCATGGAAAGGTGCTTGTGTGGGCAAGAGAAGAGGGTGGCTTAAAAGTTGGGATGGTTTGAGGTTTCTGTTTAAGTAATTTAATGTAGGGAAGAAATAGTAGAACTGAAGAATGAAAGATGAGTGTCTGTGGATGTAGTCAAAATCTGCACACATCAAGTGCTGGAGGGAAGGGCAGGGCAGTGGTTAGCAATTTAGGGGCTTGGTACTCTTTAATTCAGAGAGACTAGTGCTTCCCTCCTACTCTCCCTTAAATACTTCCATAATGTTCTTCTCTATCCTTCATTGTGGAGTAAGCATTTTTTTCATTGAGGTGTGGAAGGGGCAGAGTAATAATAATTAAAAAAAAGTTAGATGTACCTCTTTTAACTGCTAAATCAAACCCAGCTTTTTTATTTAGCCACAATTCATTTCAGGGGAAAAATAATTTTCCCCTATAATCCAGACAAAGGCTGCATGATGCCTCATGAAGAGCAATGCAACATTGCTTGGGATACAGAGCCTACCAAGGTAAGCTGAATAGATATTGTAAGAGAGATGTGCAGGTAGGGAGGGAAGGAGAAAACTGGATTTCTTGGAGCCAGAAATTATTTTGTGTCTGCTTCTTGATAGCGTGGGTTTTTTAGTTCTATATGTTTTGTGGTAGCAAGTTGGTTTCCTCCTTACTTATTACCTGGTAATTTGAAGACTTTGGCCTGAGACCCAGCAGTCAGAGCATATTTGGGTTCTGTTTCCTGCTCTGCCACTCCTAAGTTACGTGACATTGAGAAAGTCTGGACTGTGGGCTGTTTTCAAACCTCCTGTAATGAAAGGAACTGAAAAGAAAGTTTTCTTCAGTTTATTTGATCTCTTTTTCTGCATTTATTTACCTTCAAAATGATTGTTTAGAAGTCCCCATCTCTCAGGAGCTGGGTGGCCTAAAATAAAAGCTTGTAGATGTTATAGTGTTATAGATTGACTGACAGTCCACATGCTGAGTATTTTTGTCTCCACATAGAGTAGTCATGCAGGCTTGACTTCAGTGTACCCAGTGCTGATTTTGGTGGCTCGGGCAGTAGTCCTCAGCCCTGTTCCTGGAGAACACTGCTATATGCTTGGATAGTTCTTTCTGTAAATAAGGGGTTTCTGATCTTTCAGCCTGGAATTTTCTCCTTTCTGCAGTTTCATCCAGTGGTGTTTTGCTGCTGTGGTGTATCCATGCTTCAGAAAGTAATATGGACTACCTGTATTATATCTATCCTTCCATTTAATCTTAATTTTTCCTCAGATACACTTAACTGATTTTATTTTCTTTCTCAGATATACCTAACTGATTTTATTTTCTTTCTTTCCCCATAATTCATAAATCTAAGTTTTTTGCTTCTTCCTGAGGTCCCTTTAGGTTCCCTGTGTTTTTGTGATGTCCAGGGTAGCTTTGTTTTTGTCTGTGTTTGGTGCTCTAGGTTCTCATTAGGGGCGGTGTGAGAGAACTATTCCATCCTGTCCAGTAATTTCTCACCCTCTCTAGTAAAGCAAATCAAGCTGCACTCCACTGCCTTTTCTTGTACTCCCCAAGCTGCTTATTTTCCCTGCTAGGCCGTACTTGCTCAAATGCTCCATTGCTGGGTTTTCATATAATTGCAGTGAGGCTTCCCCTTTTAATTACAACTCTTCTCTCCCCTATTTCAGCCAAGTTATTGAGCCATTTCTCCATATTGCCCGAGACACTTTTCTTTCTCCTTAGCTACGCTTCACTGTCTCACTGAAGACATTGAAATGTTTTCAATGCTCTGCACAAAGAGCACCTAAAGAAAGAAAGCATACTGGCTTTTCGCATGTAACCTACATATTATGATGCTATTTCTCTGGTGGGCTGAGAATAGGGCAGATGGAGCCAGAAATGCCTTGCTTAGGAAAATTGCTGTGCTGGTTTGATCTAATGCAGCACTGGATGCTGCTTTGTGACCATGAGATAGGTCTTTATGTCAGGTTCTTAATGGTGGTGGTGGAGTCTTGTTTGGTTTTCTTTGCATTTTCCCACTTAGGATAGTAAATTTGGACTTGGGTCCTTTTGCTGGCTGTAACATAGGCTCCCTGTTTGACCTGAAATATCACAATGTTTCCTTCCTCACCTGCCACATATTAATGGCAAAAATACTGTCCAGCTTCAATAGTGTCGTGCAGTCACATTCTTAAAAGGAAAAGAGGCCTGTATCTGAAATGCATGTACAAGTTTGTCATCAGTGCAGATCTGTATTGTCATAAGTGGTGAAAACTCTTCTGGCATGGCTACTGCTCTGCAGACTCCTGAAAGGGCAAAGTGTAAATTACAGGAGACAGGATTTGGAAAGTACACAGGGGAAATGGAATGGAGACTTTCCAAGAGACATTGCCAAAGATGTAAAGGGTCAGAACTTCAGTAAGAGTACAGCTTATAATGTGGAACAGATGAAAATTGATCTGATCTGATTGACCTGATCGCTGATTCTGTCAGTGTCTCATCTGCATGGTACTGTCAGTAGACAAAACAACTGGGACTGAAAGCTTGAGAGATGTGAGGTGTGGATATATGGTAAATACTGTGTCCTTTTCACCTTAAATATTCTTTTTCACCTGTAGCTTAGAAGTAAGAAATTATGGAGTGGGTATATAAAACCTGCCAGTTCTGTATTATTGTGACCTGACTTCTGTTTCCACATTCTGTTTTGTTGTTTGTTTGTTTTTGTTTTTTTAACCAGTATTTCTGTGTGAAGGCACCTGTGCTTTGATTTGGGAAGATACTAAAACACTCCGAGAAGTCTCTGACCATTTTAAGGGAGTGTTGTGTGGTTTTTGGAGATGGTGGTATCTACAGAGAATCTTCATGGATTCTAATGCTGTCATCAGTGCAAGAAGAGTGGTGGGAATGGGTTGGCTATGGATGGTCTGCTTCTTTCATCTAGTCGCCTCACTAGAAGGTAAGATCAGATTTTATATAATATAAAAACTTAACAAAGTTTCCTGTAGAGAAAAAAAAAAAGTGTGCTCTCAAGTATACTATATGAAGGACCATTAATGAATATTTCTACCAGCTACCTCAGAAGTGTCAGTCTCAAAGAATAAATGTTTTGCCCGTGAATAAACTCCTTGTTTATGTATTGCATGTATTTTCTCTTTGTGTTCCTGTTCTTGCACCATGTTTGTTTTGTGAAACAATCTCTCAGTGTTTAGGCAGTTCTGCAAGGCAGCATCCAGTAGGCTGAAATCAGGAATATTTGTCCCTGCCATCTAAAAAACTTGCCTTGTATGAAAGATACAGAGAGGCTGATTTGCTTTAACAAGAAGAGGCAGTTCTTGCTCAGCCAAGCAGAGGACAGGAGGGAGAGAGCACTGAAGACAGGATAGAGAACAGGTGGGCAGAGGGAAAGAGAGACCAGGAAAACAGGATAAGAAAGAACAGATGATAGGAAGGAGGGTGATGAAAGCAGGAGATGAGAGCTGTGGGAGAGATTTAGAGAAGGGCAGAGGTAGTGTAAACAATTCTCTTGTTTGTTCCAAGAAATATCCTTGCAGCTACATGTGCTCAATGAACTGCACTGCTTTGTGATGAGTCTTCATCTCTTGCATATGTGAAAGTCTCTGAAAAAGGAGAGGAGGAAGAGAGGGGATCAAAGGGACACAAGGAAAGAAAGACCTAGAGGAATGGAAAGGATAATAGTGTGAGATATAAGAAAAACAGGGTGGAGATTGGATTATTATTAATAATGAAGAGAAAAGCCTGTTAAAGCATCCATTCTCTTAATAAGAGGGAAACAGAGTGAGAGGGAGTTCGGAGAGGAAATAACTGATCTAAGATAATAATGCAAATTCTTAAATCTCTGCAGCTCTGTTAATTGCTGATTTAAAATACATTTTACCGAGTGCTATGTTTATTCCTTATTGTAACAGGTAGAGGAACTGAGATAAAAGAAGGGAGAGAAAATGTCCATTCTCTGCAAATATGAAGTAACTCAGTAATGCTTATAGGAACTGACATTTCTGAAATTCAGGGGTCACTCCTTTAAGTTTGTAGAGGTAAAAGAATTTAGAAAACACTGCGTGATACAGCTTCACAGATCATGTGGCTGAATTGACTGGATTAAAATAGGACAGTAAAATTCTGCCTATGGAGATGAAACAGTAAAGATGCCCATGAGCTGAAAATTCAGTCAGGGGAGTCAGTGCCTCATGTTGTGACTGTACTACATGGTCCTGGGATTGCACTCCAAAGCTAATTTGCATCTCAGAGGTAAGTATTTTTGTTGTGGTCAAAAGGCAAAGAAGAATTATGTGTTAGGAGAGGGAGAGTCTGCTGATAACTATGTAAAAAGCTTTACTACAGTCATCCATAAGGAAGAAAAAAGGCTCGTGGCTGTCTTGTAAACTCATTACTGTGTATAGTAGAAACCTGAAGTTCAGGTTTCAGATTTAAGTTGAAAAGTATAGGGAATATCCAATTTAGCCTTTAGTTTTTGTAAGGTATCTCAAAAGATTTAGATGGTGTCTAAAATATCTCTCACCTCTAATTGAAGAGAATTGACTGAGTGGGAAAATTAATCAAGGTAATTTTTCTTCCAAGTATTTCTCAGGCGTTTGAGTTAAATTTAAACAGTCTGAATATAAACCACTTTTTGTCTCAACCTAAGGTTTGGTTGGAATTTTCCAACAAGGGTTATATATTGATACAGCTTTAATGTAAATCATTAAGAAAAGAAGGGGGCTGTAGGGAGGGGAAGTAGCCAAAGTATTCAAACCCTCTTTCTCTTCATTATGAAGAAAACAAATACTTTTGATGCAGAATGTTTTTCATGTAGAAGGGAAGCAGTACTCTTCTACAGGACCTAATGGGTCTTTAAACTCCTTCATGACTTAGAAGTAAGGAAGTTCTTGTAAGCGATTGAAAATGTTTTTGTTGTCGTTGCTGCTTTTAATGCATAAAAAGGAATCATTAGGCTGAACTTATTTGATACAGATCTCGTATTTGGACACGTTGATTTCACTAGGAATGAGCATGTCTGTCTAAAATTTTCAGGCACATTTCTTAGGCTAGAAAAATACCTGCGTGGGAAGCATGCTTTTATTATTGTAAATGTTAGTGAAATCCAGAAGTTCAGAATGCTTGATGGGCTACAGTCAAAATAGCTGAGGGGAAGTGGTAACCTCCTAATGAAATAGTTCTCACTAGAGCTCAGAGTTGAATTTTCTGTGGAATATTGGTTTTCCTTTGACTGAGTTGTAAATGTTTACAACTATAAACACAAGTGGAGTTCATTTTGCAGAACTCATTAAGTATGTTCCAAAGGAATTATGTATTCTGCATGTGAGTGACGGCATTTATTTTACAAGAAACTCTCCAGCCTGCAGAATGACAGAACAGCTTTTCTAAATATCTTCTGGAAGCTCAAGATACAGAGAGGATAATTCTTCTGCTTTGGTAGAAAGGGGTTTTTTTTTGCATTCAAAGTGTCTCCTTGGCAAAAAGGAACATGCAAGAAAAAGGTTGTGAGGTCAGGGATTCACTTTTCCCCTAGCTTTTCTATTTGCTGGTTGTCACCTTGTGTTACTGAAACTAATGTATGGATTGCTCAAATTGGTTTGAAGTGGAGGAAGACTACACTTTCCTCAAAGGCAATCTTCAGAGGAAAGTTTGCCATTGACTTTTGTTTTATTACTTAGAAAGAAAGGTTGAAAAGGAGGTTATTTTATTTCAAGGGAAAAAAAAAAAGTTAAATTGACCTTTACTTCCATTGCCTGTGATTAACATGAGTTATTAAAATCCTAGCAAGTATTTTCTGTTACGTTCTTCCCAGTTCTTCCTGACGCTTCCCTGCATGCCAAAATCTTTGCCACATGCTTGGAAAGCCCAGGGCAGAGGAATCTCCTGTTGTAGACATTCAGAAGGTGAATGGGATGGGGGCTGGATGTGCAGCTCCTGCGTAAGGGGAGGGGTGTCTGGCTCATCCCGTTGGTCAGTCTCAGCAGCTCCACTTGATTTGTTGATTTCTGCCACAAGAGATGAGTCTGTTGTCCCTGTGTGCTATAGGACGTCCCCATTCTCAGGTATGTACCACAGCCCTGTGTTGAAACTGTTCACAAGCTGCAGGCTGGCTCTTGCTGCTTGTAGGACGGTAAAAACTATTCATGCTGCAACTAACACGATTTATATTCAAAGCTAATTAATGCTTCAAAGAAAAGGAACAGCATTCTTGTAATATACAGTATCTGGGACTTTCAGTATGTGCTTCAGTGAAACCTTGGAAGACCCAAGCTCACTTTTTAATGTTTAA
>JAAGNO010007147.1:0-36945 GCA_033439905.1 Ceryle rudis
GCTCCACCGCCCCCTCAGCGGGTTCCCCGTGGTTGGCCGGGGGGCCCCCCAGAGACCCCCAGCAGGGGACCCCCCACACCCCCCCCCACACACCCCCCTCTCCTCCTCCCACCGGAGTAAAAATAAAATTAATCCCTTCTCTCCCTCCCAAGGGTTTTATCTGATGACTTCGTAATCCCCCCGTAATCCCCGCCAAGCCTCCCTGCCACGGCCGCCTGCCCCACGCCGGGGTCCGGGAGTGGGTTGGGGGGGCTGCTGGGACACCCCCACCCACCCACTACCCACGGAGGGCCCCCCAGGAGGTGGGGGGCAGGATGATGCCCTCCTGCGCTGGGGGGGTTGTTCTGCCTGTTGCCCTCAGTCACTGCCTGCAGAGACTCGTAGGTGTCGGTGGAACTCGGTGTCGTATTGTGCAGGTTTGCCCACTCACAGCAGAGGGAAACTCCTGCCAAAGAACTTGTTCTCTGCATAAAAGAGGCAGATGAATTGTGGGGAGAAAACCAGAATCGCTATCTGTAACCCTGAATGAAGAGGCTTGTGAGCAAGGGGGAGGGGACAAGGCAGAGTTCCCATCTCGGAAGCTCCCTGGGGGCTTTCCATGGAGGATCTGCAGCGAGTGCTGGAGCCCAGGGGTGCTGCAGATGACAGTAACTCTGAATGCAGAATGCCAATTTGCAGACGGCTATCAAAGAAGAACTAAGACGCATTTCTTGACATTACGACCAGCCTACACAGTCTGCAAGTGAATGAGAGTGCCCTTTATACGATTAAAAAAACCCCAGCCAGGCAGTCCTCAGCTCTGCTGGCAGCCAGCCCACGAGCATCACTTGGCAGGCAGCGAGAAAGGGGCTTCTGGAGGCCTCTGCGAGTGCACTTTGTTAATGCATCTCTTGGCTCCGCCGCACGTCTAAATATTAACTTCAATTCAGGGATTAACTTCAGAGCTCAGTAACTAGTCTGAGTAGTCTGGGGTTAGACAGCACGGCAGGAGCGTACCGCGGCTGATCCGCTCCGCCGGAGCCCGGGACAGCTGGCCCGAGGCAGCCCTGAGTGGGTGTGGGCGAGAACGGCCATCGGGAGGGGGCTGCCTGAGTGGGAACCAGTTGTTGGATGGGACATATTTAATCAGAGCTTATGCTGAACAATTTCTGCAAGCGTTCAGTTGCAGCAAAGAGGTGGGGAGGCAGAAGGGCAATGCCAGTGTCGTCTGTCATAGAGGGTGGGGGCGAGCATGGGAACGGAGTTCATTGCCTGACAAGGGATTGTAAAGAAGAGTTTAAATACAGCACGAGGTTACGTGGCTGGTGCTGGTTCGTAGAGTGTGGCTGTACTGGTAGGACCCAGCCAGGCGGGGGGCTCACTCGCACAGCGTCCGTCATCAGCCAGCTCTGTTCTGCCCGGGGGGAGCTGGAAAAGCGCTGGCTCTAAAACACACTGCCCTAAGCAAAGCACAACATAACCAGCACTCGCCAGCAACCCGGACTTCCTTCTCGGTGGGAGAGCAGGGAACTCTTACAGCTGTTTTGCTCGAATAAGCTTTGGGGATTTGGTCTTTTCCTTAAGCGCCGGCCTCTGCCTTTGCACCCCGAGGCGTTCTGCTGATGGATGCCGTGTTTCCATCTGCAGGTGCAGCCGGGGACCGAGCCATTAATCACACCCACAACAGGGTTCAGGGGCTTGCTTGTTTGGGTTGGGTTTTTTTTTTTCCTGAAAAATTGCAAGTACAAACCTCCATGTTTTGTCAAAGGACGTGGTGAAAAACAGGCCGTAACGTTGACTTTTCAATGACTTACGGTAACTAAGGGCAAATGCAGTAGTTTAACCTCAGCCAGAGGCTTCTGTCCTCTGGATGGGAGGCTGTGCAGCGGTGCCCTCATCACCTTTGCGAGACGGTGGGTGCCCTCCCTGTCCTGCTGCTCTCCACTGACCCTTTATTTCACCAGTTTCCTCTGGGAGCCAACCTCCCATCAGGTTTCTTCTTGGTCCCAGTTTAAATCTCAGCTGCAAACTGATTTATCATTTCCTGGAATTAGAGGATAATTAAGAATAGAAGCTGAGTGCCAGAACATGGCGGGGGGGGGGAGGTTGCTGTATCAGTTTCTTCTGGATTTTCTGCTCCTGAACAGCCACAGATTGAAACATCTGGTTCTATTTTCCACTTCATCTATATTCCCTTTCACTCATTATTTTCTGTATTGCAGATTAATTCTCCTCTCCATCCTACTACCTTTGAGATAGTTTTATTCAATGTTTCTCTGTGGTTTTCCCCTTTCTTACCCACACTTTCCCGCCTCCCCAGTTAAAATCACCAGTGCTGGTTCATCACTGGTCGGTAGCCATGCTGGGGCCTGATCCTTGCCACATCCTCAGCAGGGTGCAGCAGAAGGAGGTGTCCAGGAAGGGCAGCTCGTGGATAACGTGCCCGCCGCGGTGCCGAGGACCCCGTCTGGGCACGGGGTTGTGCGGGCAGCTGGCGCTGGGAGGAGCGGCCGTGGCGCTGACCGGGGGTGGCACCCACAGAGCTGTTTGAGTAACAGACTGCGATGTGCTCGGTCACGGGTACACTTGTGATGTGTCCTGAGCCTCTGGTACATTGATTTTCACGAGAGTACGCGGTTGTCAGCACCAGTGGAAACCCGGACTGGTTTGGTTCAGCACCTACTGGGAGAGGGCGGGCTGGGGGTGTGATTTCTGTTGATGACTCAAAGCACAGGCAGAGATCCCTGTTTCTGCCTGCCTGTAGCTGCTGCAGGCAGCAGAAGTGACATCAGGCAGAAGTGACATCAGGCAGCGCAGAAACTTCTGTATTCGCACGGGCTCATTTTTACAAGCTGCTGAGGACTTCCTTGAAGTGTTGATTTTGAGGGGGTTGGGCCTCGCAGGGTGTAAAGCCGCATGGGCTTCGGGCAGAGGCTCAGAGCGTTCCTCCTGTTCCTCCTCCTCTGGCGGAACAGGCCAGTGGGGCCCTTCACGCTGAAGTCGGGGAACTGTAGTCGTGCTGCCTAGCGAAACGTGGAGGCATTTCATGCCAAGTGTTGATACGCTGCGCTCGGTATTGACGAGGGAGCTTTTAGAAACATTCAGTATAACATAATAGACTAATTCATTAGCACCCCATGGGTCTAGTACTGCAGAAGCTGAAGCACATGCATTGCAAGTAAAGAAAACATTGCCTTAAGGAATGGCAGATTAAAATATCTTTCCCATGATATAACTGTTATTTCAGGAAAGTGGCATTAATTGTGATTGCTTATCTATTAATTTATTATAATTCCTCTTTTCCCACCTCCAGGCTGTACCTACACATGAAATGTACTCCAGGCTCAGCCAGGGCTGATTAATGGGAGGTTATCTGGGAAATGCTTAAAGCTGCCTGGAATAGATAATGGCAGCAGGGGTAATTAAAATGTCTTTTGCATTTGAAAAATAAATTTTGCCTTTTTTAAGGGTTAGTTTAGTCTGTCTTATTCCTAAAGGAAAAAAGATAAATTGGATCTTCAAAATCACACCGAATTCGACGGTACACTACACAATAGCATCCTAAATGGAAACAAAAGTGGCATGCCAAAAAACCCGAACTAAAATGCCTCCTGGAGTCAGAGAAGAACTCGCCCGTGTTTAATGAGAGTGGAGTTAATTTCAAGCTGAGTTCTTCTCATGCAAAATAAACCTGCAGTACCAATCTACTGACCACAGCAGGGCTGCTCCTGGCTCTTAAGGGAGACCTGGATGAACCCACAGGAACACATACCCTGCTCTGTCTGAAACTTGGTCCCATCAGATCCTGTCCGTAGGGCCACAGCCGTGCAGCTTCTCTTGCAGTGTGGGGGTGGCTGCACTGAAATCAAAGTGACTGGAAGGGGAAATAAACCCAGAACCTATATCTGTGCATAGGTCCACGGGCGTGAGCCAGTCCAAAAGCAGCGACAGGAAAGGCTGACATCGCTCAGAATGAGCACCCGGGCGATGCTGCGGTTGCAGGGAGGTTACAACCGAATCACTGTGGTCTGATTCCAGCCTGAAGCTTAGTCCAGCCCCGCTCTCCCCTCCTGCTAGGGCACCAGGGCTTCCTTCCCCTCGCTCTTCCCACCCCGGCTGTCCCGGTGGGTGCACCCAGGACAGGGCTCCCTCCTCAGACTGTCTCCTCGCTTCCCCTTCTGGCTCGGCAGAGAGTGTAAAAGGTGTTTGCACAGATTAGATACTTTACCAGAGTGGTGAAGATGAAGTGGTAGTATTCTGTCATCATCCCCATTGCCATGGCCTTGAGGAGAGTAGGGAAAGGAGGTTAGTGAGAGAGGATACAAGAACAGAATAACAGTCATGCAACATAAACCTCTAAAGAGCCGATCTGGAAAATGTGGCAGGAAGCAGGCCCAGAAGCACAGAAGCTGGATTCTGGATCAGTCCCGTGCAGCAGTTAAGCGTGTGCAAGAGGCATCTGCTTAAGTGCTGAGCTGAGCTGGGCTCCTCGGACCTTTCTGAAAACGTGGTAAAGCCTGGGTGTCCAGCTCCCCTGGAGGCCACCGGCATTTCTGGGTGCCACAGAAAGCTGGGACACCGACTGCGGCACACCCACACCGTGTGCTCACGGGTCACACACGGCACAAAACCCTCCGGGGATGCGGGCTGGCTTCTGTCAGCACGGCTGGGAGATGGGAGTCCCCTTTCCTTCTTTCCTGCCTTCTCAGATACCAAAGAATGAGCAACCTCACGTAAACCTGTGCAGAATGACCTCAGGACAGCCTGTGTTTATGGTTACAACTCCAGGTACTGGCTAAGAAGCTGAGGAAAAGGCTTTTTTTTCTTACGCGTGTGTTTCTGGTGCTCTGCATCCCCTCCCCTGCAGTGTCCGTCTGTGTAACGTGCACCTGCGGCTCTTGGCTGTGAGTCCCCCCTTCCTGTGCACAGCAGCCAGGTTCTAGTGTAGCGCCTGGTTTAGAAACGGGTCAGTGAAAGCAGAGGCACCGGGCTGGGGAGTGGGGACATCTCCCATCCCTTCGCCCTTGGAGATGGTGCTCCGGCCCCGCGGGCTGTTGGCGAGCCCGGGCTCCGCGTGCGCCAGCCCCGCCATGAAGTGTGGTTCGTGCAGATTGCTGGGATGTGCATAACTGAGCTGTGGAGGGAACGTGCTGCTCTGTGAAGCTCATCAGAGAATGACTGTGGGCTGAAGGGACCTCGGCTCGATGATGGTGTCCAGGAGAGGGGGACACGAGGGGAACGTGTTTCTGTCTATGAGAAAGGTCACCTTGAAGTTGGTGGCTGGCAAGGAAAGAGAGAGACACGGGTGGTTTTGGCTGCGGTGCTGGCTCTGTGAGCCTGTTTTCTGGAGAAAAAACATGCAAGAGCGCTTTAAAATCTCCAGTGATGGAAACGCAACTTCAGGCCTCTCAGGAAATGTTTGCTTCCCTTGGTTTCTGATAAAATTACTAGGGCAGAATTTAGCCCCAAGGAAGGAAGTGACAGTTTGAAGTGATATGTCAAGAAACAAGGGAAGAGGAAGGGATCTAGATTGCAAGCCTAGATACTGTGACTCTGGAGCATGACTTTGTCCCACGTTTTCTGGCCTGGAGGTACCGTTTTTCAGCCCGGGCAGCTGCGCGTGCGTCCTTCTGCTCCTGTCGCCCGGCGGGGCTGGGGGCTGTGTCCCAGCTCTCTCCTCACCCCATGCCTGGGTGCAAAGAGCTGGAGCAGGGAACGATGCCTCAGTGTGTGAAGCATCAGTTAGATGAAACCAGTCAAGAGTAAATCATGAGATTCCAGTTCATATTCTACAGCTGGATTGTTACGGTGGTAGGTGAAGAGTCCAGAGCTGCTGTGAGGAGCAGGCTCCAGCTTCCTGGTCCTGGCAGCCTGGGTGTAGGACACATCTGGGCTTGTGAGGAACTGAATAACTGATGAACCTGGTGGATAAGCTACAGGCAATCGCCGAGCTGAGAATGGGAGCTCCAGTAGCATAAGATGGGCACATCTGTGCACTGCGGAGTGCAGCAACTGTTCAGAGACAGCTGCCAAGGAGAGCCGAGAAGCTGGGAAGCTGGAGAACAGACGTGAAACGTTAACAAGGGACCAAAAATGAGCAAGGCTAGAGAAGCTGGAGTAGGGTGGGAAGGTCTCATGAGCAGGCCCTGCTCTGGGGTGGGCTCCTACAAGGACTTGTTTGTCCAAGAGGGTAAAATAGCAAACAGTTTGATGTCTCGGTCACTCTGTGGAACCCGGAGTGGAGCAGTATGTGGCAACGTCATCCATACGTCTTTCTGCCAGCTCTGCTGTTGTTAGTCATGGATTCTAATCCATGGGGTTTTTCGCTACTCCAGTTTAAAACTCATGCCCAGATGATCAGTGGGGTTGCTGACTACTCGCTGCTGGGCAGCGTGTTCCTGTAGCGGGCCTGGGAGCCAGGTCTAGACTGGCACGATGGTGTGTGCTTAGTCAGAGCTGCCTTAGCGAGCGCAGGCTGGAGCTGTTACCTAAAGATGTGCAGCTGAAATCGGTACCATCCGTGGGCATGGGAGAGAACCCTTTTGCTGTCCCCAGAGGCTGCAGGACTTGGCCTGGTTGGAGCAAACACCAGCGGCCAAACCTCTGCAAAGCTGCCGGCTGTAGTTACCAAAAGGGTACAAAAGGTAAATAACGGCAATAATATATAAACGTTATCGTTTCTGGGACAAACAGAAGGCTGGGCCAGTCTTCTCTGGCACCTTTACAGTCCATTTTTTTCCTGTGTGTTGTTCTAATGCCACACGGCCAAAGCCCACCCGCCTCTTCCAGGGGGCAGTTTTGTTTTACCCAGCTCGTACTTTTGGTCAATGCGCAAAGCAGAGGGTGAGGAGGGCGGGGTGGAGTCGGGCTTGGGAGGTCTGATTTTCTCTCCCATCCTATGCAAAAGGAAAAAGCTGTTTCACAAGTGAAGGTGGCTCCTCTAGACAGGCATTTCTGGTCTGGGCAGGAAATTTAGGAAAAGATGATGTTTCTGAGCATCCTAATTCTTCAGCAAACGCGAGTGCCAGCAGTGGGAGAGGCGTGGGGGTCGGGGTGTGCAGTGCTCAGAGCCTCCCCGGTGTTACGCACCGGCACGTACAAGTGCACAGAGAGTTTTGGGTTCTGCACCTTCCCAAACGCTGAATACATGAAACAGGTTTTTTTCCTGAGTTAAAAATACACTATGAAGTATTGCTAAGCAGAAATCCATGGCTTTAGGTCCCCAAAAAACCAACACACGCACAAAACCAGGCAGAAGGACTGAGAAACTTCTTTCCCCCTAGTCCCCCCTCTCCTCTATCTTCCTCACTCTGCTCTCACAGTGATGAGCAGAGCAGATGGCACAATAAACTATAATAAACTGCATAATAAGTGAACAGCACCAAACACAACCAGCATGTTAAAATAATAGACAGGAGACAATGAGTCCCTTATATTGCTTTCTTTAATAATCCCTCCCAGGCTTTCTGATTTCTCTGAGCACTTCCCTTCATTTTGTGTCAAGCAGCCTGCAGAAGGCTCTTTCCATGTGCTTGCTTTCTCAGCCCTTCAGGGGATTTATTTAATCTATGTGGTAGTGTCTTGCTGGGCTGATACGAGCAACACTTCCACCGGCTGGTTTTTTGCATTCTTTGTGAGAGCATTTTCCTCTGCCTCGTGCTGACCCTGAAACCTAAAGGCAGGTGGAAATGAGGAGCTGGGTGAGCCACAAACCTTCTGGTCTGCAAAAAATGCCAGCGGAGGAACTCGGGGACAAAGGAGAGAGACCAAATGAATGGAAAATCACTGACATCTGGCTTAAAGTCCAAGAATTGCAGACGGCGCTGGTGAAGGGTCAGAGGACGCCGTGCCTCCCGGCTGGCCCAGCGCTGGCGAGGCGCGGGATGCGTGCCCGGCTCGGAACGGAGCCGACGGAACTGGCACGGCCAGCACCCTGCCCCTGGTGTGGGCACGGAGTCGCAGACCCCGGGGCACAAAGAGCGCAGAAGGGGCAGAAGATAGGTAAAATCGGTGAGTGTGAACCGATCGTGGGGGGCTAAATGAGCAGTGACAGAAGTGGCTCAGAGCACAGCCCGGCCTGAGGCTGCTCCCCACGCAGGCGCTGGGCAGGGGCTGGGGCTGTGCAGCGCAGAGGAGCGGGGCACGGCCAGGGCAGCGCTGCCCGGGACCCAGATGCTTGGCACTTCTCCCGTAACCTGTGCTCATTCTCACTGCCTCTTAATACTCCCAGTTTTTCAGCAAAAGCTACATTTGTCGTACAGATCCAATAGTATCCTCGAGGCACCTGCGTGTTGCCGCTTTCAGTGTAGCTGTGGCTTGTGGATAGAGGGAGAGCGGCAGGTCTGCACCCCTGTCTGCGGGGCTCTCCCCCGGCACGGCCACCCCATGCGCAGAGTCCTTCAGTGGTCCCTCAGCTCTGCCCCCGTCACCCCCAGCTCACCTGCTTGAGGATCTGAGCTGCCATCAGGTGGCTGCAGTCGAAGATGATGCGGAATTCCCTGCCCCGCTTCATCTCCTTCAGCAGCGGCCGCGCATCGTCGGTGTCCAGCGGGAGCTGGCGGATTTTCAGCCGGATGTTGTACCTCGATGGGGCCATGATGAGCTCTTGCAGCCGTATAAGGCCTTCGGGCGTTGCACAAAGACAAAGCCAGCGTTGGGTACCACAGCACGGTATTTCTCCCTATATTATTTTACAGAATGCAATCAAGACTCCCCTCCCACCCTCCCTCCCTCCCTCCCACAGCCGTTGCTAAGGGCGTATCAAAGCCAAGGTGCCATGTGTCAATCATTAACCCCCCAGGTATTTCCAGAGCGGTTGTTTTAAGGCCGAATGGCTTTTCCCAGTGTTTCCCTGCTGCCCCTGCATCCAGCTGTGACAGCGCTGGGGTCCCTGCACTGGGCGGGAAGAGGAGAATAGCAGATTGGTCCTAACCTTTGACATCTCTGGGATCACAACATTTTTTCTTAAGCAAACGTGCCCTTGAGGAAGGACAGAACGTGATAATCAGCTGTACGACAAATTAAAAGCTGCAGTATTTACTGTGCTCAACAGCAAAACAAAAAGATGAGTATGCGCTTGATTTATGAATAGCATAGTTCATAACAGTCAATCACAACTTGTAACTTCCTTGTTACCCTTAGAATTCATTTGCTTTTTATGCAGAAGGTACAAAGCTGTGCTGGATGCAGCTGAGCAGGAATTACTGGTATCTAGTGTCGCAAGAAGAAATACAGCAGATGCCTATTGCAAGGAGGAAAAGAGAAGCGTGTCCCTCTGCACAGTGGAGGAGATACATTAGAATACGCCGCGAAGGGAACATACTGTGACCCACATTTGCAAAATAGGAATGTCAAACTGTGTTCTCATCAGCCCTCCCCTACAGAAACCATTTGGGTTAGTGGAATTAGGTTGGACAGGCCATCCAATGAGCCTTTTGTTTTGGGGGGGTTTATCTACAGTGCTGTGTTGTGTGGTGCTTTGCTTTGTTTAACCATCAACAGCTTTCTTCATGTGAAAAACTTTGTCAGCTGTGTTTTAGAGAATTAGCCAGAAAACAAAAAAAACTTTCCAGGACTGCTTTTGATTTGAGCTGGGAACTGCACCCTCAATGGCAGCCACAGACCCAGGTCTGTGCTTGTGTAGATGGGCTCCCCGGCGCGCAGTAGAGCTGAGCTGAGCCAGATCACACAGGTAATCCTCCCCTTGACCCTTTGTTGGCTGGGGTGATGCTGAGGGTTGCCCACTTCCCAAGCGTTTTGTGAATGAAACGCTTCAGAAAGGATCCCAGGGCCTTCTGCAAGACTTGCCCGATGTGTCCCGGGCACCGTCACTGCCTGGGGTCTCATTTTGCTCCTAAAAGGGTTCATTAGAAAAGTTCCTAAATGGGACCCAGAGCAAAAAAACTCTCCTGGATTCCTTCTTTAAAGCCCCTCCTTTACCTACCTGTGCTGTCATCGTAAACCACAGTGGCTGACCTCCACTTCAGATACTGCACCAGGTCCAGAATGGCGTGGCTGAGGGACGCGTAGTCGGGATACAGGTTGACGTAGAAAGTGTCCTTGTTATCCAAAGGGTGATGCTTCCATCGAAGCTGTATGTGGGGGACTTCCAGGGCATTGCAGATGGACTGGACGGCGTTGGTACAGGAGCCTTGGGAAGGTCCGAATATTGCTACGACCCCCAGCGCGAGCTGGTCGCAGGCTGGAAGAGGAAGGGAGGGGAGGATGGTGTCAGTTAAGTAGGGGCACCTCTGGGGGAGGCTGGGTGTCAGGGCAGCCGTGGGGCACAAACAGCTTCTTCCTGACCTGGACCATGGAGCCGTGGATGGACCGTGGAGCTTCTGGACGCTAACAGCAGTGGAGACATTAGGTAATGACAACAGTGGCGAAAGGCAGAGAGAAAGGAGGACTTACGGCAGGTGGGGGTCTGGACCGGTGCTTGGAGGCACAGACGTGTTTCCAGAGGAGGGAATAGAGGCCACTGTGTGTTAGAAATGGCCAAGCCTCCAGGGTTGTGAGACAAATACTCAAGAGTTGATCAGAATCGCCCTGACAAATGTGTTTTCCCATCCATTTTAATAGATATTTATTTTATCTGCAAAATAATCCTTTTCACAGCTTCGTTCAAGCTCTCACTGAGAAACTAAAGCAGAACTAAAGCGTTTGGGGCTGCATTTTTATGGAGGGGAAATAAGTAGAAGTTTTCCAGAGGAACAGGGACAGATTATTTCTCCACTGCTTCTGCAGGTGCTTCCAAACGGGACGGCACCGCGTAGCGCTGGCAGCAGGGGCTTTGTGACAGCTCCACTTCCTTACAAGGTTTTTGGAAAGCAACTGCTCCCAGCCCGAGAGGGGCACGGGCACAGAGAGTGGCTGAGGCAGGCGGGCCCTGGACACGCACATCTCCCCGCAGCGGGTCCCAGCACTCGGTGCAGCCAACCTGGGTGCTCCCAGCAGCCCTCCGGGCAGAAACCTCCACCACAGATCAGTCTTGGACAGGGAGAGCCGGGCTCCGTGAGGTCTCTGGCGAGCAGCCAGCCCCTCTCTCTGGTGATGCCCCTCTCACAGCGGCGAGCTCAGGCACCAGGTTCCATTTCTCCCCAAAACAGAAGTACTCTGTAAGCCCTCAGGTCATCAGCCCCCCAGGCTTTGCTGCGTAGTCCCATTTCTTCCCTCTCCTCCAGTTATCCAAGTGGGCTGCTGTTACTCACTAATAGAAAGTGACTTAGGAAGAGAACAAGGTATTTACACTGTGGGTATTAAAAGTGCTGGGGCTACAGTAAAATAAGCAAAGGCCTCCAGACCTTCGCTCGGGATTAGAAGCAAACACTGAAAGGAGTTTTGTGAGGAAAAAAAAGAGCAGTTGTTCCCCTTGTGTTAAAATGCCTCTGGAAAATCAGCTGCTGGATGACTTCTCATCTAGAGCAGGGCAAAATGAGCTGCTGGGTCTCAGGTGAAGGCATGCCTTTTTTTTTCTGAATAAATGACCACAGAGCTGCTAAGAAGTGTGCTCTTACCTTTCTTAGTGGCTTCAAAGCTGTCGTGGAAGTGTATCCTCTGAATGTCGTAGGTTAGTGTTGTGTTAGGCAGCAGAGTTCTGTTTCTATTAATAATATTGGCAGAAAATCTGAAGGCTTGCTCCTCAGCACTCATAACCTGGGTATTGGGGCCATCTGCGTACTCAAAGATTCCTCCTGCAGGACGAGACAAAATCAGATTAAGCCACATAAAGTTCGCTCTCTAATCTTACCTAGCAAGGACAGGAAAACTCTTGGGCAGAGCTGTGATGTTTGCAGGCTGAGCAAGGCTCGCTCCAGCACATTTCCTGGACTGAAATACAGACACTGAAACACGGGGGGTTCTGTTACGTGCTGGTCCATGGGGGTGCTCAGACCGCCAGCTCGGCAGGGCAACAGGGGACAAATCCAAATCTTGGAATATTTTTATGAGACAGATGAGTGGCTTCCCATGAACCTTTGGGAGCAGAGCTTGGGAAGTGGGGACGGGCTTATTGCTCGGGCTCAGAGGTGCTCCAGGCCTGTGCTCTGGGAGCTGCTGCGGTACGAAGCTGGCGCTGCCCTTTGCTTGGTGCCACGCTGGGCTCCTCCGCGCCCCGTCCGCCCGCCTCCCAGTCCTCGTGCGGGAGGCAGGCAGTGCGGCGCTGCTGCTGCTCGCTGGTTTAGTGCCCTTCTCGTCTTCCATTGTTCCTCATGCTTAGTTATCCGAGTTCTTAATTCAGACCAGCAGAGACTTCTGAATTTGCCTACCCTACAGCTTATCTGCTCAATAATGCACATCTTGAACGCCTGCTTTCCCGTGTTCAAAAGTTGTTAATGCCATTACACCTCCCCAAGGGCAACAAGCTCATGTCACAGCATCGCTGGGTTTCTTGGCTCACTGTCTGTGAGTCTTGTCCTCGGTTCCCCACTGACAGCCACTCTAATTGAAGTGATTCAGCGCGGGCGTAAATTATGTAATCGCACGTCCTTGTCTCTGAGGTGCAGGCACCGTCCTGTGCCCCTTACAGAGCCATGGAAAGACACGGAAACCCTGCTCCATCTTATTAAAAAGTAAATCAGAATAATTAATGGATGAGCAAGATAAGCAAGTGCAATTGGTAACAGATGGTCTCTGGGTTCATTAGCAGAAGGAAAATCTTCCTCTTCAATTTAAGGTAGTCCTAAAATGTTTTGTTATAGACAACAGATGTCTACTCAGCCCTCCCAGCTTTCAAGCAACTGCATGAATCCTCCGCTAGGAGCCAGAACACGTTATCTATAGTTCCATGGTGCTTTGGTGTTAGCCAAGGGTGCCAGGTTGGCGAGAGCCACGCTGACACTTCTGTTGACAATCACACGCTGTGCGTCCTCCAAGAACCCAACCAAAGCCATGGGCTGAGCGAACCGCAGCAGGGACGCTTGGAGATTGTCACAGCAAGGGTGCAAGGGACGCTCCAGAAGGGCTCTGACTTTCCCCTTCTCCATAATCGTGGCAAGTCACTTCCCTCCTCTTCCCCTGCAGACGTTGTGCAGCCGTGCCCCGGCTGTAAAGTGAGCGTGGTCATTAATTTGCGTTAATCCAAAAATGTTTGAGCTGTTCCCTGCATGTCTCTGGTAGGAAAAAGTATTCCTGCTCCCGGCACTAACTTTGGGAGTAGGGAGAAGAATATAGAAAAAGAGGCCAAATGCTCATTCTGGAGACTCATTTCAGTCCCGTGTGATCTGCAGCAAGCCAGTTCCGAGCAGGTTTTTAGTCTAGAATGTTGAGCAGCGTAGGCAGGATCCTAGAAAAATTGTCCCAGTGCCTCATTCTACTGGATCATGCCCAAACATTTGGTTATTGACCGGTGCAAGGAAAATTACTCGTCCCTATCAAAGTTCGCACATGCTGGTGGCTCAGTCTAAGGTTCTTAGGGCAGAGGAAGTTCATACACAATGTTACAGCAGAAACAATAAACTAAACTAAAGTGAGCGTGAGACTCATCCCTGTCTTTCTGTTCAAAGCTTTATTGTCCAGGGTATTTTAGCAAGGCATTTTTTGTTTTCTGGTGTCATCCCGAAGTGATAACTGGGTTCATATTACATTGATTATCAACTTGCTGACATTAGGCTTTCTCCTAGCCCAGAGCTTTCAGGGTTGCTTTGGAGCATGTCTTATTATGATAGAATATGGAAGGACTGGGTGTGTGGATTATTGGTGTTTGATCCCAAATAAATTCACGTTCCAGACATCTGGCTGTATATAATGGGCTTTCTGACAGAAAAGAATTTGCTGTGCAGCCACCCAACACCTTGAATTTAGTGCCAGGCGATGAGAAAGCAGACAGGCAGAAGTAATGTATTTCTGGCTGTACTGCTGGGTGCCGAATATATTGGGACAGTGTGAAATCTGCTGCAGTTGCTAAGGAGTTGAAGAGCAGCCACCACACGCCACAGCCTGCTCGTTCTTCGGGATCTGGGGGATGGAGAGCGAGCTCTGCGCTGCGGCCGGGCGCTGAGCACAGCCCGTCCCCCCGGCACCGCTGCCGTCCCCTTGGCTCGCGCCCCTCCGTCAGAGACGTGCGTTCGGATCGTTATTTAAAGAGCCTAATAACCGGCTTGAAACAGCTGATTAATGCATAATCTTCATCATGATTACATAGCATAACTGGCATTAATTTGAAAAGCCAGCTAATTATGAAAATAATTGTTGCAGCTTTTCTGTTTGAGCAAAATGGAGAATATCAGCTTGTGCTCTTGGGAGAATGAGGGATGTGACATCAGCGGGCTCATCTCCGGGCTGGGGGGGGGACCCCTGTGTCCCCTGCACCCCTCCGCAGGAAAGATGAAGCGATGCAAAGCTGGGCAATCTGCTGCGGTGTGCGGCAGACTTGGTCAGCTCTCGCCGCGCTCCCCAGAGACAGCGATGGCACGTGGGTCCCGTGGCAGTGACCTCGCTGCGACCGTGCTCTTAGAAAAGGATAGAAAGTCAATGGGCTATAAAAAGTCAACAAGACGGTTTCCACTTTTGTGTACCACCTATAAACAAGTTTCATCTGAGATAGTAAAAGTAAAGGTCCTTTATTGTTGCTGTCTGTCTCTAACCCATTTCTGCCTCTGCCTCGTCTCTGGAGTTATTTCAGATGTCTGGGAGATGAATGGACACTGCTCACCTGACCTGGTGCTAACGACCTTTTCCCAGGAGTGCCTCTGTCTGTTCAGGTCCCAGCTTCCCCTTCCTTCTCCTTGCCTCCAGTAGCTTTGCAGATGGATAAAAGACGGCCGTGCTGAGCTCTGTCACACTTTGTGACATCCTCCTGAGGTTCAGGAGAGCATTTGCTGCCTAATTTACCCAGGAAGGGACTGTACTGTTCCCTTGACCCGTCAGTGCAGCCCACAGACTCCCTGCTGCAGCGCCGTCAGCTCAGCACACACTGAGGTTTTTCAGCTTGCGTTTGTTTGCATGTGTGTTTTTCCCTGAAAAACATACTTTTATGCCATGTTTGTACAGCCTTTAGTTCAGAGGGCTTCAGGCCTGGGAGTCAACCTTGTAGGAGATGCTTCAGCATGAACTGTCAGTATCTTCTAGAGCAGGACAGGATCAAACGCTGTCAGCCGTTATCACTTACTTTTGTACGTTCTTTGATGGAGTCGTCCATTACTACATCTGACTTGGATTTTAAGTATCCATCACCAGGCAGGTTAAATAATTATTCAGTTGTCTTTTATCTTTAAAGCAGGCTAATTGCTCTCCAGAGGATGTCAATCAGCATATGGGAAAACACGCTAATTAGAATCAACTTCACGTCTTATTATTTTCTGTTACTTTGTTTGATGACCACTGATGTTGCTGCGGGGCGGGGGGGGGGTGTGTGGTAAAAATCCAACATGAGAATCCAAAGCAAATGTGTGTAACAATCCTTCAGACCTAGCCAGGAAGAGCAGCAGTAGGGCCGGGCACGGGAGGGAGGCTGGAGCTCCACGTGAAGGGAGATTTAGCTGCAAAGCACAGAGGATCTGACTCTGAGTAGCAGAAAATCAGCCTCTCTGTTCAGAGTAAAATCCAGATCCCACGAAACGCCCCAAATCCCACCGATGCCAATCAGAACCGGCCCAAGTCTGTCTGCGGCAAGCGCAGATGTGCTGCACTCTTCCCAACCCTGGGCGGTGATGCTGGAAGACCTTTGGCGTGGCCCCAGGAGGCAGCCTGAAAGAAGCCTGGTCAATGGGGTGGGAATCCTTTTCCAGTGCTCTGTGAGCCGCGGCTGCGCAGGCTGAATGCAAGCAGAGTTATTTTAAACTCTGTCGAAAGCTAAGTCAGGAAAGTCAATGTATTTTAGGTTTTCACTTTCTCCCCTCTCCCCCTTTTTAACAAAACAAACAGCTTCATTCTCAGAAAGAAAATTCCACCAGCCCTCAGTGTGGTGTGATCTCTTATCTTTTACTACTTATAAAATCACCGAGTTACTTCACTTTGAAGAACAACTATTTCTGATAACACTTTTCTCTCCCCCGCTGACAGTGTTGTTAACACATTTAGACAGCTTTCTGACAGTCTCTTTCCATGTGACATCCTGGAAGAAATACTTGTGTTGAAACCACTCTTACTGAGGACGGAGCCCGGCTGAGCTGCTCTGGGGACGCGAGAGCGCCTGTCCCCAGCTCACAGACCTCTCCAGCCCGGGGACCTGAGATTAGAAAATGCCTTTCTTGCTGAACAGCAGGGCTGGCTGTGGCATGGCAGTTTGTCCTCTTCTGATGGGCTCTGACCTGGGGACAGTGTTAGCAAAGAGGCCGGTCAGGACCGCTACACATAATTCAGCGCCTGTTCCTGCAGGATGCCACTCGGCAGGTCACCGAGGCAGGAGGACAGGAGAGCCCTTCCTCGCAGGATGGGCCTCCCCGTGAATTGATGCTCCTGCTCATCTGACCACTCCAGTGGAGAGAATTTCACTGTCGTGGTCCAGGACCCTCCAGGGCCAATGTTTATACTGATAAAGAGAAATGATATAACACTGGTGGACAGTAAAAGTAAGTTATCTGGAGCGTGAGGTTGCGCACTGGGAATGGGGCTAAAACTGGAGAGACTGCCCATCGGTGTGGGACGGTTACAGACTCGGATGCAATAATACTGCAGTGAAAGAGGCAAAATCCAGAGGGCAATACATATCATCAAAAAAAACCCCAAAAGGAAAAGCACTGACAGGTTTGTTGACAAGAACTCTCTCCTTGTACTTTCCCCCAAGGAGCTGCTACTATAAAACGCTCCACAAGTAAATGCAGCTGAGGCCGGCGTTGGTCCCTCGCTCAGCCAGGCGTTGTGAGGAGCCCCCATGTCTGATGTCGGTGCCGGACGGTGTTCTCCAAACAAACAAAACCACCCCGACGCTTGATGAGCGAGGAGGGGAAGGGGGGGGCTCCCACCTTTCAGCACCTATTCAGTTTTCCACCCGGGGAAGCCCCTGCAGCCCGGAGACGCACAGGGAAGCCCCCTGCCCGCATCCCCCACGGGCTCCCACCGGCCTGCGCTTGTCGGGCGGGGACAGCTGGGGGTGTCCTTCCCTCGGCAGGACCGCGGGCGCGCTCGATGCAAAGGCGGCGAACAGAAGTTGCAAACTCAGTGAAACAAACCTTCTGGGAAGGAGCTGGAAATGATTTCTTAGGTCTGTCATTGGGTTTCTGATTTTGACAGAACAACAGCGAACAGGATCTGAGTTCTTGTCTCCTTAAGCTGCTGCTGATCATGCATCAGCCCTGTCACTTCAGCCTGGCACTGCTTAATGTGATGCAGCACAGCCACGTATCCAAAGCCATTTCAGGCTTCATAAACATGCATCAGGCGAGAGGGACCTTGCGCAGGAATCGGCTGCTGCTCGCAGGCCCAAGCTGTCCCCTGCCCGCGGAGATGATCTCTGGATGCTAATTGCTAAACACCCAGGAGGAAGATCTGACTCGGAACTCAGGGAGAGGATTAACCTCAGAGCCGGTGTGCCTGGATTGCTTACGCTCACGCGCTGCCTGTATCCATTACGCATCTTTTAGAAGAATTAAAAAGGAATTGGGCCTGTCCCTCAGCAGACAAACATTCCTTTCCCAGCAGCTTCTCAGGTCCAGGGAATTTCCAGCTGTATTCTCTGAGTGCCCCAGGTTCACTCCATGGGCTGATGAAGCCCATGACGTACCTGCCCAGCTGAAAGCTTCCCCTGCGTCCACGATATCCTGCAGTGAGGTGGAGCCGTGTCCACGATATCCTGCAGTGAGATGGAGCCAAGCAGGTGCCCAGTGCAGCCCCTCCGGGGTCTCTCTGCCTGCCAGAATAGCCTGGCTGGGGGAGTGTGTGTGCCCTGCCTCATGCTGCTGGATTTGCGCCGTGACTCCTTCAGAAGAGTCAGGGTGTGGTGCAGGGAAGACACTTTTGCTCTGCTTTGAACCCCAGTGAGCTCAGAGGAGGGACAGACGCAGTGGACCTGCTGGTCCCCAAGGTGGCCAGGAGCTCCCTGGCCCCCCAGCACCATCAAAAGCAAATATGAACATTGTGATTTGTAACACTAACGACATCCCCGAGCCAAGGGACTTCAGCATGGGCTGGGTTTCAGGGGGACAGTCCTGCTCTCAGCTGCCTGCCCACAGCCTGACCCCTCTGCGCTGCTTCCCAGGGGTCCTGGGGACCCCACAGCAGCTGATGGTCCGAGCACCACTCCCTGGAGCTCAGATGCCACCACATTTTACAGCATAACGAAAGGCCAGGCACTTCCTGAGCAGTGCCAAGGAAATGAATTCAAGCAGAAAATCTGAGATGCCAAATGCGCGTGTCCCATAAGGAGGGATCTTCCCACCTGCCGGGACAGAAATCCCAGCACAGCCGGCAGAGGCATTCCCAGGGGATGGCATCTTCCCTCTTTCCTCGTTTGGATATTGAATATGCAAAATCCTCTTTCATTTGCACTGTATCAGGTACTTCATGTCACAGAGGGTGACATTCTTCTCCTACGTTTAAGCCATTCAACAGACGAGCAGTCAAGTGGCAAAGAAATACATTATTAAAGCTTCTGGTTAAATTAACTGATTAAAACCACTGCAGCTAAAACGTATCAGCACTAAATGAGGGATTAATGGAAAACAGCAGCTTGTTGCTCTTGTAACGAGGCGCAGACAGGGGTGGTGTGGGAGCCGAGCCCCCGCGGGCAGCATCACCCACACGCGTTCGCGTCCTCGCCAGCGGGGCCGGGCACACGCCCGCTGGGCTTGCAGCTTCTAGAAACAAACTTCTCCTCTTTGGCAGCTCCTCCTCGCTCGGCCTAATTGGCGACGTTTCCACGGCCATGGCTTTGAACGAGCTGTTTGGGTGTCGCGTGTTTCACATCAGAGAAGGAGCGTTTACCGCAGCGCCAGCAGCGCCCGACCCTGACCAAGGGAGCGGATCAAAGCGCTAATCTGAGATCAAAGGCCTTCAGCACTGCTACACCAGAAAGAAATTATGTTGCCAACAGATTTCTTAATGATATTTAGATTTTTAATTTGCATAATACATGATTAACATGAAATGGGCATTATTTTTTTTTAAGCAGGCTCAATTAATTAAAAAAAAAAAAAAAGCGGCATCGTAATCTCCTAGGAATAGATTCCCATCAATACAAGGGCAATGAGAATGCCAAGAAACATTGACTTTACCCACTATACAGCTCGTAGCATAATGCAGATCTCCACAAGTGACCAGTGAGTTGCAGCCCGAGAAAGGCCCAAGGGGCAGAGCTGCCAGAAGGAGCCCAGTGACACCCGTCCCACCAGTTTCCCTCAGCAGTGGCTGGGAAAGGCTCCCACGGGCTCTACAGTTTTACTTTAAGCAGGCTGACTTCTCTGAACGAGGTAGGTCTTGCAGGCTTTGGGCTACGTGCACTGGGGTCTAGAGCACCAGTCTGGTGAGGAGCGGCTGGGGGAGCTGGGGGTGTCCAGCCTGGAGAGAAGGCGGCTCAGGGGAGACCTTCTGGCTCTGTGACGCCGCGGCTGGGGAGGGAGGCTGTGCTGGATCGTGCCCACCAGCACCAGCCCCATCTGATGCCCAGACCGGGCATCATGTAGAAATTACAATTATTGCATGTTGATGAAATTGTTCTTAAATAGCCACTGCTAAGCCCCAGCTAATAAATGCTAATACCCACCTGGTACGTAGAATATCCTATGAGACTTAAGAAAGCGAAATTAAATCCTACACTTCATTTACAATGTAACCAAATACCCGCAGTCAACTGATTGTTTCTCATTCTTGTGTTGATGCTTCCAAAAATCAGGGCTTTGAGCAAGATGATGCATTGAATAGCAAATGCAGTTCTGCAAATATTATGACATATTGTTTGTCATCTGCCCTAAATATTTAACAGTTCGGCTTTACAAGATTTTTATGCCACATGCTCCTGATAGATGCTGAAGTCGATTGAAGGAATTGATTCCATTCAGGAGCTGACAATCCCAAAGCCTTGTCAGGGTCTTTGCTGTCAGAATCTTCTGAGTGTCCACCACCCCCCCACCCCCTTTTTAAAAGAAAGCAGAGAAATGGACAAAAAAAAAACCCCATCCACAGAGTTCTCTGGAAAAATTGTTTCTGCTTAATCCCATCTACTCTCCACAGAAAAAAACCTTGATGCAGGAGAAGATCAAAGGTCTGTAATAGGTTTCAACAGGTTTCCAAGAGGTTTGTGCAGAGCGGAGCACAAGGCTCCGAGGTTAACTGCCCTGTGCTGCTGGTGCTCAGGGGCAGCCGAAGAGGTAACCGAGAGATGCAAACACCTGCTCCAGCCTTTTCATCTTCTTATTTAAGCGTCATTAAACAGAGAGAAGAACCAGACTGTGCGTTTGTGGTGCTGGGAGTGGGAGGCTGCTCCCAGCAGGGTCTGGGGGACAGACCCAACCTCTGCTCCCCGTATGCTCAGGAAAATGCCTCCAGAGCCCGCAGTTGCTGAGCTGGGGTTTTCCCTCCCTGTCTTCGGGTGCTTACTCCGCACTGTCTGGGCACAGAGGGAGGAACCAGGAGCGTTTTGGGCAGAGCAGGCAGGGACCCCCCAGCCCCAGGCACCCCGGGGAGAGGGTGGCTGCTGCCTCTGCACGATCCGGTGTTTTGTGAGATAAGAAAAGCTCAGGTGTTTTTAGGAACCCTTCACGGTCTACCTTGACTAACGTCTGTCACGGTGGGAGAAATCCGCCTAGGGCTGGCATTTTGTGAACGTGCAGTGTTCAAAATTTTTTATGAATGGCTATTTTTCCTTCTTTTTTTTTTCTTTTTTTTTTTTTTTGTTCATTTCTTAATTGTCAATCCTGAGTGCCCGGTGTAATTACAGCTGAAAGATTTGCTGACTTAAAAGCAGCACTATTCTGGCGAGTGAAAGAAAAAAAGGGAATGACAAAAGGATCTGCTCTGAAAAATGCTTTCATTATTTTCCTGTCATCTGTACTCGCAGTTTACAAACAGCTACAGAGGAGCCCGGGATGCGCAGGGATGTGCCGGGGCTGCCCAGCAGCACGGCCGCAGAGGGATTCTGCAGTCCCCTAAATGATCAAAATCAGCTATTAGAAATCTTTCCCTGTCGTAAAAGGGAACGATGCACAGGAAAGAGCAGCTTGAGTGGAGCTGCGGTTGGTGCCTGCGGCTGAACGTGCCGCTCGCTCCCGGGCTCGGAGAGCGTGGCTGCAGCGCACGGTCCCCGTCCTGGTGCTGGGCACCCCTCCTGTGCCCGGCCACGCTTCCAGCCGGCCCGGGATGGTCTTGTATTTCATCTGGCCCATCCACCCAAGGCCAGGGCTTGGCGTGTGGTGCCTGCGGAGCTGCGTGTTCACACCAGGGCAGGGTCCTGTTCCCATCCACGCTCTGTGGGAGAAGGGTTTGGACTATGCCCTGAGAGGAGCCCAGAGCCAAGTGCTGTCCTGGGGCTCAAGCTGCTCCAGGCCGAGCTCTGGGAAGGACAGCACCCACCACAGGACACCCTGCGAGGCCCTTCGTGGGTCTCCCCTCCTGCTGCCGAGAGGTGACCAGCAGCCAGTGCCCTGTAGACCATGTCACTACCGGGACTGGAGCCGCTGCTCTCACCGATCCAACTGTCACACTGACAGAGCTGAATGTGTTTCAGCTTGAATTGAACCAAATATGTGCTAATGAAGCTGAATATTCATTATTATGATTAAACAAACTAAGTGAATCACAAATTAAAGTGGGTAAATTATTAGTTTGGCAGCTCAGAAAAGGGGGAATTTGAAGACCGTTCCAATTACAGAGGAGGTGGAATAGGAGAACTTTATTAATAGATTCAAATCCAATTAAAAATGCATGTTAGTCATTGTATTGCGATCCACACCTTTGTCATCGGTGACAATGGGTGTAACGGTACCACTTGTCTGCTCAGCAGTGACCTAACCACTTAATTGTTCACACCAAACCCCAAAGCTTTGATGTTTTGTGATGATTCCAAGATTTATCATTGTGATCACCGCTTATTTAACGCTGCGGACACTGTTTCCTCAACTACAGCATTATGAATTACCAAGGATTATGTGTTCAGTGGCTCCTATTGATTCATGCAGAGCTAATTAATGAGATGCATCACCCAATCATAAACATGAGCAATAACACATGCCTCGTTAGTACAAACGAGCAAGCTGCTACGGGGAGCATGGAGGGTGGGGGCAGGTCTCTGGAAGGGTTAATGAGATAATATCTACTGATTGAAGTAAAACTTCTTCATAAACTCCGAAGTAGGCCATGAAAGGGCCCTGTGCAGCTGCTGCCTTCTAACTGCCCTGGCCTGGGGGGCATTTCTGCCTCTCTGGGGCCTCTTTCAGAGTGGTGGGAGAGTCTGAGGAGTGGTTAGAGCATGAAGCAGACCTGGAGATGTAAGGTAGGTTTGTTGAACTGTATTTAGATAAAAATGTGGTGTTTTTTTTTTTTTTTTCTGTAATCTGGAGCCTCTCCTGTAGGTGACAGAGGAATTAGCACCTTCTGCCAGCTCTGGAGCCTGGCATGACTAAAGAGACTCGAGGTTTAGGTGAGTGCTGGGTGAAGGCTCAAGCCTGGGGAGCCTCCTGTACTGCCAGGAGCAGAGCCCAGCAGGGTGCTCAGGCTGCAGCCTCAGCACCATTGTGTCACCACCTGAGCTCTAGGGCTGTTGGGCTTCTGCATGGGGAAGGAGATGTGGACGAGGCTGCGCAGGGTGCACTGACTGGCTTCCCATGGCACGCTAAAGAACTTTTTACTTTTTTGACCTTTTTTTTTTTTTTTTTTTTTTCCTCCCCACAGGCCTTAGAATCCAAATTAGCAGCTTGCAGAAACTTTGCAAAGGACCAGGCATCACGGAAATCCTACATTTCAGGGAACATGAGCAGCGGTGTGATGAACAGCAACAGCACGAAGTACCCTCATCCAGGCCATACTTCTTTCTTTGACAAAGGGTAAGGAAGGATCCCTTTCTGACTGAACGGGGAGTGCGTTTCAGGATGCTACTTAGAGCAGAAGTTTTTCTTAGCTTTTTTTTAGCCCACCACAGCTTTCATCCTATAGGACAGGTAATCTGTGGAGCCATAATCTCAAGGGGACAGGGAAGGGGACAGTGCTGATTTCTGTAGAGCAGAGAGCAAAGCAGGAAGCGTTCTGTGTGATTATCTCTCAGCTGGTAGGATGTCAGTGCCTGTTCTGTCCCTCTGCTCCCTCATCTCGTGGCAGCTGCATCTCAGGTCATACAAAAACCCCAGGCAGTAAACCTGCTGGCAAAGGGAATGTGTCATTTGAAAGGATCTCAAGCAAGTTGTGGTGGAATTGCTATAGCTACTGGTGCACTTGTGTGTGGGGAAGTACATGAACTGCAAATCTGGAGATTCCTTGGGTGTGAACAGCTGAGTGCAGACAGCAGCTCCTTTAGAGCGTGTTGCCCTGTTTGCTCTACTTCCCCCTCTATTAGGGCAACAGAAACATCATTAGCAGCATAATTCTGGCTGGTCAGGGGGCAGCTGCCTCTGTGCTGGCTGCGCTGTGCGTCAGCCATGATACCAGGAGCTGCTTTCACAGGAAAACTACCCCAGTGTGTCTCCTGAACCACTGAAAAGTGGTTCAGCAGGATGATTTTCTCTTGTAGGCACTCATAGCGCAGGGTCCTATGCTTGTGTGAGGAGCCCTGAGGAGCAGCATGAGACCCCCCACTGCTCCAGTGTTAGTGCGATGGTACCGCGAGCTCTGCATGGAGTCACTGGGCGAAACGTCCTCTGTGCTCTCTCCACTGGAGTCATCTTCCATCCTAAACCACAAGCCAGTGCAATTTATTGCTACTATTCAGCATGTGCTCAATCCAGACTTTATTCTAGAGAATTAATGAACGACACTGAAGAGTGCCATATACAGAGCAGACAAACTGAGCTTACTAAAGTTGTCCTTGTTTGAGCTGCATCGTGTTACTCTGTGGGTAGCAGGGAAGTTGCGTCTTGGAAACGGGCAATCAGAGTTTTCAGAGCTGCTGTTGTCTGCTGCTTTTGGAAAGGAAGAGTTTTGAGACTTAACCCAGTCAGTGTCACATGCACACGGGACAGATGTTGGGTTGTCTGTGTCCTGTGAGGCTGACTGGGGCCCAAGTGTCACCCCAGCAGAACTTGCTCTTCCTGCACACAGGCTGCATGTCAGGTGGAAGCTGTCAAGGTAGTTGCTAGGGAGAGATTAGAGCTGTTCTTAGGAGACAGTGTAGCTATATTGAGTTGTGATGAGTAAGCTGATTGCTCTGTGGGGTGGGGGTCACATTTAATTATCCAGATTGTCATCATGCTTGTTATCTGGGCTGGGTGCCTGGAGTTAGGAGCAGGTTGTAGCTGGAGAAGGCTTAGAAATGAGCCTTCTGAAAGAGAACTTCTACAGCAGGCTTGAAGGATGGTAGTGGGCTGGAAGAGGGGGTGGAAATGGCTGATGTGCTTATTGCAAGTTGTTAGAGATTCCTGCAGGGGCTTCTGCTCTCCTGTCCTCTTCTGCACCCCCATACGCTGTTCACAGCCAGGTCACTGGCACTCACCTCTCCTCATGTCCATGTTGAGGTCCACCTGCCATGGGCAATGGCAGCATCTGTGCTGTGTGCCTGTCTCCACAGCTACTCTGCAAAGCCTGGACAGCTCTGTCTGCATGTTCAGCTAACCCGAACTGTTACCTAAATGCTACCAGCCCCATGTGCCCGTGCGCTGCAGCAGCTGCTGGGCCCACAGCCCTGCCAGCACCTTACTGGTGGGTGTCACACCCAGCACACATTGTGGTGGCTGGCTGAGGGGCTGAGTCGAGGCATGGCCTTTCCCCCTCTTCTCCCTGCCCCAGATTGTTGACAGAACTTGAAACAGCCACATGTGATCATGGATCCCATTCAATCTGCAGCTGCCGCCCAAGGAACAGCAGCTTGTTGAGTGGTGTGATTGTGGCAGAGGTAACTCGGCCACATCTTCACAGTTCTATTTACTCTCCTTCCTCTATCTATACTTTTTGTTGATTAAAATGTTTGACAAGTCCCCATCTCCAATCAAACCTTTGCTTGCTGGGTGAGGCTGAGGAGCTGCAGACAGTTTTGGGTCAGGAGCATCACTTCAGGAGAGGCCTCGGGGGTAGCTGGGCTTGCACCAGAGTTTTGCTGGAGAACTGGGAGAGTTGGGACTTAGTGAATTTTTTAACTCGGAGTCTGGTGTAAGATGAGTTTTCTGCAGACTTTTTCCTTCAGGAGCATGCTGGTTCTGTCCGGACACCAGGGCCTGGCAGAACAGAACCCGCGGGTGTTCTCAGATAGACACCTGGATTTTGCTGTTGTAATTGTACTATATTAGCTGTTGACTTTGATACAGTTGGGGAACAAAATAGTTCTGATCTTGGTGGGCTCAAAGATGCCTGGTGCTGGAACGGCAGAGCTGAGGTGGCATGTGAGCCAACTGTGAGGGGTTTGTCCTTGGGGCCTTAACTCCTTGCTCACTGCTCACTCGCTCCCCTTAATACACTCTTGAGTGTCAGAGTCCTTGTAGTTAATGTGTATTCTTAGGTTATTTTTGTGAATCTGTTGGGCTTTTTAATAAAACCAGCTGAAGTTTGCATGTGAGAAGTGCCTTTGCTTGCAGCCTTCAAGCAGCCTGTGAAGCACGTAGGTACATTTATTTACACACATATGGACACTGTTGCCCACAACTCTGATTGTAACACATCTGGCTGTGAAATCAGGGTCTGCTAGAAAGCAGGTGCTGCAGCTCACCTTGGAGAAAAGTTTCCCTGAAAAGAGGGAACTGCGAGTAACTCAGGCACGGGTGAGAAATCCCGTGACTATGCTGTGCAGTTCTTAGTGCTTTTCCCTGGGTCCTTTGCTTCCAGCAGTGGAGAGTGGTGGGAGTGCTAGTTGTCGTTGGAAGGTGTCAGAGTTTCACTGCACAGAGATCAGAGGAAAGGTCTAGTGAGATTCAGCTGAACACTGTTGCTTTGCATCCAGTGTTAGGCACAAGGATGTCTTGACTGTGTGCATAAACTGTTTCCCTTTTTCTCCACTAGGCGTGAGAAGGTCCTATTCCCCACCTTGGTCATGGGTAAATCAACTCCTTTGCCATGATAAGCAGCATGCCTTTTAATGTGGTGCCTGGGGGGGCAGAGCTGGGGGTGGTGCTAACTGCATGAGGTAGTTCTCTTAGTTGTGAACTAATAGTCCATGATCAAAGCCTGAGGCGATCATTTCTCTCCTTACTTCAGATAAACTGCTCTGGTGCTGTGACCTCTTGCAACCATAGAATGAGTGGTGCTTGCTTTCTTAGCTAATCTGTACTTCTTCAAATCCATGCATGCTTCCAGTTCAAGTGGTCACATCAGAGGTACAGGAGGAATCATAGACTGGTTTGGGTGGGAAAGGACCTTTCAAGGTAATCTAGTCCAAACCCTCTGCCGTGAGTAGGGACGTCTTAGAATCATAGGATGGGTTGGGCTGGAAGGGACCTCAAAGATCATTTAGTTCCAAGCCTGCTGCTGTGAGCAGGGACACCTCCTGCTAGACCAGGTTGCTCAAAGCCCCACCCAACCCAGTCTTGAACACTTCCACGGAGGGAACACCCACAGCTTCCCTGGGCAACCTGTTCAGTGTCTCACCACCCTCAGAGTGAAGAACTTCTTCCTAATTTCTAATCTAAATTTCCCCTCTTCCAGTGTGAAGCCCTTGTCCTATCACCACAAGTCCTTGTAAAAAGTCCCTTCCCAGCTTTCTTGCAGGCCTCTTCAGATATTGAAAGACCACAGTAAGGTCTCTCCCGGCTAAACAATCTCAACTCTGTCTGCCCTCACAGCAGAGGGGTTCCAACCTTCTTATCTTCATGGCCCTCCTCTGGACCTATTCCAACAGGTCCACGTACTCCTTGTGTTGGGGGCTCCAGAGCTGGCTGCATTACTTCAGGTGGGATTTTAGCCGAGCAGAGTAGAGGGGTAGAATCACCTCCCTTGACCTGCTGGATCAGCAGGTTGCTCAGAGCCCCGTCCAACCTCACCTGGAAGGTTTCCAGGGATGGGGCGTCAGCCACCTGTCTGGGCAATCTGGGCCAGGGTCTCAATACCCTCAGTGAAAAAAAGTTTCTTCCTTCTCTCCAGTCTAAATCTCCCTCTTTTAGTTCAAACCCATCATTCCTTGTCCTGTCCCAACAGGCCCTGTATCACCACTGTTACTTTAGTTAATATTAAAAGTCAGTTTGCCCTTAGGTTGTGTGTTTTCTTCAGCATTGGTTGGCTACTGCTTGCCAGGACTCAGTTGCTGTGGTTCTGGCTACTGGGAAAGCAAACAGAGGCAAAGATGTGCTTTGAGCCAGCTGGGGTCTTGGAGCGGGGAGAGAGGACAGCGTGGTGGGAAGTATATGGGTGGAGATAGTAGTGCCACTGTCCCTGCACAGCACAGCCAGGCTGGCTGGAAGCACTGGAGCCATGGTGGTACCAACTGGGCTGCCCAGGTACCTGGGCCATAGGCTCTGTGCAGGGGATCCTGTGGCATGGGGAGTGACAGGGCATCGGGATAGTACCACTTCCCTGCCTCCTGGGGCAATGTGGAGCGTTCTCTGTGCTGTCCAAAAGCGCAGGTCCTTCCAAGAATCATCTGCCACTCCTCCTTCTGCTCTTCTTCCTCTTTCTTTTGTTTTTCTGTGGGACGGGTCTTCAAGTATACTCTGAGCATATCTGTTTACTGCTTGGCCGGGCTATTCAGCTATCAGAAAACCTTCTGCTGAGGTTTTGTTGGATATTTTCAGTTGGGGGAGTATTGGAGATAAGATGCCACGTACAAAGTACAGCTTGGAAATGGGTACAAAGTCCACCCCCCTGCAGGAGCAGGGCTGTCAGAAACCCCTTCGGGGCCCTTTCCAGCAGGGCCTGGTGTTTTTGGCTCCCTGTGAAGCACTGTAACCCAGTTTCTCAGGAAGCCCCGATCAAGGCTACATCACAGGCCCCACAAGGTGCATTGGGCATGTCTGAGGGACAGGGAAACGAGGCAGAAGCAGGAGGCAAATGACCTGGCTGGGCTGGACTGCTGTGGGCAGTGCTCTAGACTTGGGCAGAGGGGCCAAAGTCTGGGGTGATGAGAGTGCTGCTTCTGGCACTGTCTGAGACCTTGGGGACTAAGCATGAGGACATCTTGTCCCAGCTGACTCCTGGGAGGTTAGGTGGGAGTCAGGCAGCATGCTTTTGTTTATTATTTTTTACAGTTGCTCATATTTTATTTCTTTTAATGTCTTTTATTTTCCTTTTGCTCTGTTTCTAACTGCAGTAATGCTGGTTTCTGTCCCTTTTTTGGTGCATTTTCATGTTACCAATGGAAAGCTGTGGTCGGGTAAGATCTCGGTGAGCTCATCCATAACCCAAGCTTTCAGTATCCCCCCAAATTTCTGCTACTCTTTGAAGTCTCTTCCTGCACCCCACTTAATGACTGGTTTTGGGCACATCAGAGCCACTGCTTGATCTTTATTTCTGCTCTGAGGATGAGTTGGGGCTGGCAGGATACTCTGAACAGAGCAGGTAATGCACTTCAGGAGCTGGTCCTGGGGCAAGCTGCCATAAACAAGTGCTCTGTGCCGCCTTCCTGCTTCAGTTTTTAATGGGCAGACAATGAGGAAACTTCTAAAGGTTTCTAAATGAGGTTTCTATCATCTCCATCTTCAGCAGAAAGCTTTCTTACATTTCCCTTGTGTGTGGTAGTGCTAGGAGCACCCCACAGCTCACACTGGTGAACACTTGTAACGCTTAACACTTGCAGCACTTGCTGCCCTGGCTCTGCCATGGGGCTTGAGCTCCTTGTTTTGGGCATCACTGCGTGGTTTGTGCCACAGATGATCAATCATTAGAGTCCTGTCATGTCCTTGTGGCATCTGTGCTGAGTGTCTGATGGCTTCTGGCCTTGTTCCTGTATCTCTGGGATACATAAAAGAGCACCCAAGTTGCTAAGCATGCCTCTGAGCAGGAGCTGAGGAGGGTTGGAGGTGTGATGCTTCATTTAAAAGGAGACACTGATTCAGAGTTAGGCCCATCAGATAATGACTGCAGGGAGATCTTCTCCACACAGGCAGAAACCCAGTTTGGGAGCAGTTGGTGTGCCAGAAATAGCAACATTTGAGAACTTCCTACGGCTTGTTTTGGCTCATCCTTGATGTAGCACCATTTGCTAACACCATGTGTTGGGTTTGGATTCAGATACATCATTTATGAGACATTGAGGAGCTGGAGCATGTCCAGAGAAGAGCAACAAAGCTGGGGAAGGGTCTAGAGCCCAAGTCTGGGGAGGAGCAGCTGAGGGACCTGGGGGTGTTCAGCCTGGAGAAAAGGAGGCTCAGGAGAGACCTTCTTGCTCTCCACAACTCCTCGACAGGAGGTTGGAGCCAGGTGGAGTTGGTCTCTGCTCCCAAGGAATGAATGACAGGACAAGAGGAAATGGCCTCAAGTTGCACCAGGGGAGGTTGAGGTTGGATATTAGGAACAATTTCTTCCCTGCAAGGGTTGTCAAGGGCTGTCCCAGGCTGCCCAGGGCAGTGGTGGAGTCCCCATCCCTGGAGGGCTTTCAAAGCTGTGGAGATGTGGTGCTGAGGGACACGGTTTAGTGGTGCCCTGGCAGTGCTGGATTAATGGTTGGACTTGATGATCTTAAAGGTCTCTCCCAGACAGAGTGATTCCATGATTATCTGCCAGGGAGGCCAATAGGTGGTGGCATGGAGATGCCTGATGGCAAGGACCACAGCTGGCTCAGTGCTGAGGGGAGGTGTGCGCCAAGGTTTGAGCCCTGCAGGGCTGTGGCCTCTTCTGCCTGGCCTTGTGCAGGATTGTGTGGATTGTGGGACATGAGGACAGGCTGTATGGGGAGCAGTGGCTCTTGCTACTGTCTTGAAAGGCATCAGTTGTCCTCCCCAGCCTGCCTGTCTCACCACACTGCACTGGGAGGTCCCAGTGGAGACCAGTACTGGTTCAGCTGAGCTGCAGACCTGGCCAGCCTGCCCAGGGTGCTGGTGTTGGCCAGGCCTCATGCTGCATATGGCAGAGCTGGGTGCTGTCCCCTGGTGTCTGTGCAGGAAATGTGGCAAATCCATAGAGGTTTGCTCAAGCGTGAGTCATCAGCCACCAGCACTTCAGGCTGCTGGTGGGATTGTCCCTTTCAAAAGGAGCAAACTACCACATTTTAATCCTGGTTGGTGTTGGTTTGGTATTCATTTGTTTGGTTTTCCCCCTGTCCCACTTGGCAGAGGTGCCTTCTGGCTGATAACTGATTGGCAGAGTCCCATGGGGATCAAGTTGGCTTTGTGCCCCTTCACCCAAATGCCAAAAGCAGAACACATTTGCCCTGAGCCTCTTCCAGCAGCTCATTACTGCCTGCAGCTTGTTAGTGCCTACAGCCAGGGCCTCACTTGCCTTTAAGAGCATCTGGAAGAGACAGTGGGAGTTGAAGGTTCCTGCTCAGCGGGGAGGAGGTGGGAAAGGTTGTTTGCCCTGCCCCCACTGTGGTGCTGGTGTGGATGTTTGATAGCAAGGAGGGGAAGGGAACAGCCTGTCTCTGTCCAAGCTCTGTTGCCCTGGGGATCTGTCCTTCCTGGCAAGTGTTGAGGTTTTAGCTCTTCATCTGCTCTTCTGGGAGGATTTTCTCCCTGCCCAGTGTGGCGGCAGTAGCCTCTTGAGTTTGCTGGCAGCGTTCTCACCTCCCTGATCCAAGAGGTGCAAGGTCACCAGCAATTTTGAGCTGCACGAGAGCATGGGACCAGTCCTGGGGATGCTGTCATGAGCCATGGGCCAGTGGTCCCTTAGTGCTCCGAGTGCTTGCATCAGGTGCACCCTTGGCCCCCAGAGCCACCAGCTCTTGCATTGGCTCCATAGAGCCCTCACGATTCTTTGTCTTCTTGCTTGCAAAGCCCCTGCTCTCCTGAATTGTCCCTTCTCACAAATGTAGCTCTGCCCAGAGAAGCCCAAGTGGCCTCTTCTGGCCTGCTGGTGGTTCAGGCAGAGCTGGTGATGTGCTTCAGAGAAACTTCTTAGGAGTAGGCAGACATTGAGGTGGGGTCCTGAGCTGCTTTGCAGGGGTGTGGGGGTTCTCCCTTCACCTTTGGTATTACAAATCTGACTGTGAGGGCAGTGAGCTGGTTCTGGGACAAGAGCAGGAGTGGACATGCTGTCCTGACACAGGGACATAATGCTGGTGGCTGTTAAGGTGGTGGTGGTCAGCAGATGGTGAGCCTGGGCAGGCGCTGTGTGTTGAGCCTAGTTACAACCTGTCCAAGCCATAACAAAGTAGAGATGGGAAAGCTGTCAGACCCATGGGTTCCTCTCCCAGCTCACCCCAAAGCCAGGTTCCCCACACCTTCACCTCTCCCAGCAGCCCAGGGAAGGGGGGAACCCACCGATCCTGGGGGGGATGGAAGCGCCTGGAGCCCCAAGTGCACCCTGGCTGGGTGGGGGTTGTGTAGAGGCAGCTCCACTGTGCTTTAACATGTGTCTGCTGCTCTTGCAGAGCCCCTGTGCCATTGCCCTGTGTCTGTGTGTCCATCCCCATGGCCAGGCAGAGTGGGTGTAGAATGCAGGGGGAGCTGGCCCCAGTGGAGTTCACATTCCTGGGGGCCTGCAGCTTGGGGGGCTGCACCTCGCTCGCAGGCAACTACACCATCCCGATCAATTGGCAGTGATGGGGGTAACAGGAGTGGGTGGTGGTGCCCGGGCCCCTGTCATGGCTCTGCCTGGAGCCTTCAGTGGCAGACCCTGGCGGGCAGCCCCAATGGGCTCAGCGGTGGTGCAGGAGCCACTTGTCCCCTGGGCTGGTCACCTTTGCCAGCGTGGGGCTGAGCCTATCCTTTGTCCCTGGCTGGGGGTGAGGGAGGGAGGGAGGAGTGCTCTTGTGCTCACGTTCTGGCCCCGCATCCTGCAAAGTGACGCTGCACAGCCATGGTGAGGGTGGCAGGGAGGAGCTTCCAGCTGCTGGTGGTGGGAGAGGTGAGAGGTGTCACCTGCTGGGGCCGCTCCTCACCTAACGGCTTGTCTCTTGTTGCTTCTCAGGGCAGTAAATGGCTTTGATCAAGGTCCCCCTGGACTGGGAGCATCCCGACCATCCTCGGCACCTGGCATGCTCCCCCTCAGTGTATGAGCCTGCGGGAGGTCGTGTTTGGACTTGCAGATGCTTTTCTCAGCCCACCGAGAGAACAGCTCCCAGTTCCTCCCCATTCCTGCCCTGCTGGAACACGACCTGCACCATGCTGCCAGAGGAGACCCTGCCCGCAGGGCCCCTCCTGTCATGTTAATACAGTTTATTTTCCCCTGTCGCTGTAGCGGATGGACGCTCACCGACCGAGCCCCGCACCCTGTGTGTCTTGGCTTGTGCGGTGCAGGGCAGGGGGTGCAGGAGCCCTGCTGGCCACACCTTGGAGAGCCCTGCCTCGGCCCCTCGCCTTCACCCCTCTGACCTGTGTTTGGCAGGACACAAACCTTGGCCACCCCTCACAAAGACTCCTGTGCCCTCTGCCCCCTCCCCAATCCTCCCGCTTTGCCCGGGCTGCTCTTGCCCTCTCGACAAGGCCTTGGGTGCAGCTGAGCGATGGCCCTTTGGCCACTCGCACCTGTTCATCGGGCCCAGGTACGTGACCCAGTCACTGCAGCTTGACAAAGCACAGGGGGGCAGGCGCGGGGCTGTCACCAGGGAGCGGCCAGGGCAGAGGGGAGGGTCTGGAAGTGCTCGCGTCGAGTCCCCAGCTCCTGCGGGCACAGCAGCGCCGCCTCCTCTGCGGCAGGGAGGGAGGGGAGGAGTCACGCTGGGCGAGACCGGGGCAGGCCGGGCACGCCTCCGTTGCAGCACCCAATGCCTTAGCACCAGCCGGCCGGGCTGAGCTGCGTGGCTGTGCCCTCCCTTCCTCGGCGCTGCAGGACCGCGTTGAGCTGCTGTAGCACAGCCCCTCAGCCCGCCGGCACCCGCCTTCCTCAGTCATGCTTCACAGCAGGGCCTCTGCGAGAGCATTAGGAAGCCACTCACCCAACTGGCCGCAATGCCCATGAGACCCCCCCCCCGGACCCTGTAACCATCACCACCATCTTCTGAGCCGTGTAATATATGACTGGACGTTACAGCGTCACATCCAGGCTTCTGTGACATTTTTGGGCAACTGTGTTACCTTGTGGGTCTTTCGAGCAACGTCTTTGTGTGATTTCTCTGTCTACGTGCCTCAGAGTCGGTGGATTTTTAAAACAAACCAGGGACCCCGGGTGGGGTTTGAGCTGTGGGTTTGGAAACAGTCAGTCCTGGGCTGGCCCATCCCTTTCCATTGTCTATGCAGCTCCAAGTTGGTTTATTTACAAGCGCCAAGAAAACCATTGGCCCCAGCAGAAGGGAGGTGGGAACCACCCCCTGACCCTTGCCGTGAGGGGTTGTATGGTCCTTTCCTCTGCATCCTCTGCCACATTTGACTGTTTACATTTGGTTTATTGTACATAGGTTTGTAAACATAATATCTTTGCCTACTTTGTACATAACTTGGGCTTTGTAGCTTTATTTATTCAGAAACTCTATGGCATGTCTCAGTAGGACCGTGTGTACCAGGCCACCGTGGGGACACAGCTCATGATCTGGCTTAAAACAATAACACATGAGCATATTCTTCCAAAAATAAAGTTCTTTTAATGTGGAATCGGTGGATTTTGCAGAAGCCCTGGCCGTGGCTGTACTTTTTGCCTCCTCTGGGTAGCTGAAGGTGGTTCCTCGGTAGAACTGTTGGACTGGGATAGCTCCAGGAGGCTGTGCCAGCTTCCACCTCTGCATCTGCAGCACCCTCAGCTTTGCCTGGCCCCTCTGTTGGTGCCATTTCTCCCAGGCTCCTGTCTCAGCTCCAGCCCAGGAGCTCCAGGGACACTGTGCTAGACACCTTGCCCTGGGGCAGCTCTTCCAGCACCTGCTGCCCACAGGCTCTTCTCCTGCTGCTGCACAGACTGCCCCTGCCCCCTCCAGAGCAGCATATCCTGAAACCTGCTGGGAACACACTTGCTCCCAGCTCCTTCCAGAACCCCTACTATCCCCCGGGAAGAGTGAACTATTCTCATGCAGTACCCAGGCCTGGGTCTACCCTGATGTGTGTAAGCTAGTCATGCCAGGGGTAGGGAAAAGCATTATCTCCCACACTCTTCCCCGGATGAGGTGGAGCAGCAGCCACACTGTTGAAGTTGGCACTTGAGGAAAAGGTGCCTGAGACCCCAGCAGCCACTCAGTGCTGGGAGGCCTCCAGAGCCCAAACAAGAAACTGGAGTCACATCATAGTAGGGTTGGGGGTGGAAGGGACCTTTCGAGCTCATCTAGTAGAACAAATCCCCTCCACACACACTGAGCAGGGACATCTGCAACTAAAGCAGGCTGCTCAGAGCCCAGAGAATGCCATTGTTCCCTTCATCCCTAGCCTGTGCTGATACTGGGGGGTGCCCCGACCCACATGCAGGACCCTGCATTTGGCCTTGTTGAAGCTCATGAAGCTCACAGGCCCACTTCTCCCAGTCCCTCGGGATGCATCCCATCTCTCCAGGCCTGGGAACTGCACCACTCAGCTCAGTTTCATGTATAACTTTGCAGAGGGTGCCCCACTCCCTCCTGTCCCTGTACTGCATACCCAGGACAGGCCTGAGCAACTCCCAACCCCACCCTTTCCAGCTGCCCTGTACAGCAGAGCCCAGGGAGAGGCTCCAGCTGCTCCCACCATCCACCCCTCTCTCTTACATGCTCTCTCTCCCTTCATCCCATTCTTAACCCAGCCCTCTTCCTCCCTCCTCTCACCGCCCCCAGTGGGTGTAGATCCAGGCTTCTCGCACCCAAGCACCAGTGGAGCTGAATCCCACTCATCCCCACAACAGGACCCTGGAAAAGGGAAATCCCACCCCTCAGGCTGAACTCGGGGCTGTGTCTGTACCATACCCCCAGGGTCAGCATGCGGTGTCAGAGCTCCCCAACTCTATGGTGCCATTCAAGGTCAAAGATCATTTATGCTGCATTCAGATCAAAATAAAAGGAAAAACACACCATGAAGAAGGGAAAAGGCAGCGTCCAGTCATAGTCTCGTTTATTAAGGTCTCTGCCAGCCTCAAGAGATGGCTCTTCGGGTAAGTAAACAGAGCAGACGGCCACATCTATAATGAATAAATTTATTGTCTTACAAAAATCATTGTCTAGAAATATGGGTATACAAGAAAACAAGATATTTGCAGTCAGATGCCTGGTGGTCAACAGCCAGTTTGATTAAAAATATCCAAACACACACAACAAAAAACTTTGCAACAGATGTTAAAGCTTTTAACCCAAAAGAAAAAAAAAAAAAAAAAAAGGAAATCCATGTGTTTTTGTTTCTGAGCGCCTGGCAGAGGAAGTTTCCTAGTTAACACTGATTTATTGTCACTAATATCAATAATACCACTTGGACTAGAGAGGTACATGATATGAAGCACAGTCAAAATTAATACATTAAATCATTGTTATATAGGCAAATTATATATGTAACATTGTCTTAGTACTGTAGTGTCTAAGGCACTTTCTGTAATGTCAGTTTTTCAGCTATTTAAACAAAAAGGCTAACTACTTGCTGTAATACTGTTCAAAACAAAAAAAAAAAACAACAAACCCAAAAAAACAACAACAAAATAAAGGATTCACATCCACTGGCATGTTAACTGGTAGGCAGGCGCCGCCCTGCGCCAAGCCGAGCCCCCCTCCCCACCCCAGGGCTCAGCGCCAGCCCCTCACCACACTGTGCTTAGTCCTCCCTCAGGACACTGGCCCGGCTGCTGCCGTGCCCCAGCCCCTCCGGCGACAGCCGCACGGCTCCGTGTCCTGAAGATGAACTTGGCCATAAATTAATAAATTAATTTTGCCCGTGTCATGTGTTTGCTTTCCACTGGTGTTGGCATTGTACCAGCCTGAATATATACAGGGACCTGCTGGGCACAGCGCCAGAGCGGGTCTCTACCAAGGCAGGAGCACTGTACAGAGGAGGAACGGTGACGCAGGTTGGGTTTGCCTGTACTGCAGGGACACTAACTGATGAAGCGGGTGCTGAGAACACTTCAACATGAGATCGCTGGTTAAAAATGGACACTACTCATTCATCCCTACATTTCCCTCTAACACTTCCCAAAGGCCTTTTCACAGTTCGCTTGCTGGTTGTGTACGGATCACGACAATGAGGAGAAAAGAAAGACGTGGGTGCAGTTTGGTCTTCAATGATCCAACAGGCTTGGTGCAGCCAAGAGCTGCCAAGCACAGAAGAGATGGAAGGACGCTGTCAGTACAACCCATCATGCACAGCCACAACACCGGCTCTGTCCCTGCCACCCACCCTCGGGGAATGGAGCTTCTGTGTTGATAAAAAAAAAAGGTTCATCCTTCACATGGTGCTTTATAAAATGGCTTTGCAATGAGTATCTGGAAAAGAGACACACTGGACAGAGACAATCCCGGTTTGGTTGCTATATATAAAAAAAGCGGTTGTACCTATATCTGAAGCAGGGTACATGTGGTGAGGCTGGAGAGCCTTAAGACATAGTTGACCTAGGACAAGGAACCTTGTAGCATGCCGGCATTTCATAAGGCAGAGTTACAGCCACAAGGCAGTTCAGTGGCCAGTAAAGTCCTTCTCCTCCAGCCGACTGTTGTGTAAAAGGTCTCTGCATGCAAATGATGTGATGGGGGCTCTACTCCGCAGGGGCCGGCTGCGCTTCATTCACGTCGCTGCCTTTGCTCTCTGCGTCATCATCTGAAAGCTCCAGAGAGGCCCCTTCGATGTGCAGCTGGCGTCTCCCAGATCGACTCGATGAGAAGGTGATGGGCCCCCCCCTCCTGTGAATGAGCAGCAGACAGTGGTTGGACATCCTCTGCATTGTGAGGCCACACCTCCAATCCTGGGTTCAGTTTGGGCCCCTCACTCCAAGAAGGCCACTGAGGGGCTGGAGCCCGTCAGGGGAAGGGCAACAAGCCTGGGGACGGGTCTAGGGCCAAGGTCTGGG